>RQWE01000010.1:114827-175867 GCA_004028395.1 Leptographium galeiforme
GGGGGGGGGGGGGGGGGGGGGGGGGGGGGGGGGGGGGGGGGGGAGAAAGAAGAGGGGAGGTGGATTCGACAGTAAAGTGGCCAAACGTCCGGTTGGCGTGGGTTGGGGAAAAAGAGACGCGGACAATACGTCTTATAGGACAGCGCTCGACAGGAGGCGGCGGGCAAGGCACGCTGGAGGCATGGCTGGTCGGCGAGATGGGCGCAGAGAGTCGCGAGCGCGGAAGAGATGCCACAAGCAGCGCAAAAAACGGCCCAAAACGGCCTGTTCAGAGATTGGGAGAAGAGGTAAATAGTGGGTCGGTCGGTTTTGGAAAGGGGCCTAGTGGTAGTGGGTTCGGCAAGGTCCAGGTTGCAGGCACAGCTGAGCACCCTTGGGGACAGATGGGCGGGCCAGCTGAGGCAGCAAGGTAAGTTTCTTTTGCTGGGCAGGCAGTGCGACCCGAGAGCATGGAACGAGAGCCCCAAGGGGATGGGCGAGGTGGAGACAGGATGGCTCGGAGAGACAGGCGCGGCGGATCAAGTGCCGATAGGTACAGTATTTTGAGCAGGAACCAGAGGAGAGCGGAACGAGGGGAGGGGGGATCCCGGCAAGGAGATTTCCGGGAAAAAATGGCAGCCGCGCAGGGGTTGTTTCGGTGGGTGGCAAGCCCGGGCAAGGGTTGGAAAGGGTGTGGGAGGTATCTTATCCGGCCGGGGCTTTGACCGTGTCAGGAATAGGCTGGCATGGCGCTACTAACTCGTACGGCGCAGATGCATCGGGCGGTGCATCACCCGATAGTGCATCGCACGTGGCGGCGGCGGGCGGGTGACGCTACGTGCGGGAGGGCGTTGCCGGTCAGGCGGTATTTCGCTTTCCTTTCTTTTTCAGTACTCCGTATGAGATTAGATTTTTTTTTTTTTTTTTTTTCCACTCGGTGCCGTATCACGGAAAGGCGCGACCATTCCCGCCCTTGCGTGCTAGTCCAATCTTTCTCGTAGCCATTTTTGCTAAACGGCCGCGGATGCCGATTGCGAAAATGGCGGCAGAAACATCGGATTCAGGTCGGGGCGTAATACGTTCGGGGGCGGGACTGCCGGAAATGTGTATCCAGCATTCGCCGGCAAGCTGTCCCTTTCCGGAAAGAAAGCCATGGGCCGCTGGCTCTGTCGCAGCAGTTGTGCGCATCTGAGACAGGCGCCCACGGGAGCCACCTTGAGGAGCCCGCGCGGCCTCGCCGTCCTGTCATCATCACGTGACTGAGACCTGCGTGCTGGGAACTCTTGCGGCTTCCCCTCCCAAAACGGGCCAAAATCAACACGGGCCAATAAAAAAAAGAGAAAACAAAAAACAAAAAACAGAAAAAAAGAGCGACAAACCAAGCGATGGCGCCCGCCCAGCCGCCCGCCCGGCCGCCCAAGCGGCGCCGCACGGTGCTGAACACGTCGGATGCCGATGGCGGCGCGGCCGTGTCGGAGTCGAACGCGGCCGACTCAGCCCATGCGGCCAATTCGTCCGACTCGGTCGATGTGGCGGCGTTTTTGCACAGCCTGCAGCGCGAGATGGGCGACCTGCACCAGAGCATCAAGGCCAGCCGCGACAGCCGGGTGGAAAAGGCGTTCCAGCGGCTGCCGCGCGGGATGCGTCGCCGCACGGCCAGCCACAATGCCAAGCGGCTGCCGCGACGGCTTCGCCAGCAGGCGCGCCGCGACCAGGCGGCCGACAACACGCCCAGCGTGGCCGTCGGCCGGGCGAAGCAGCGCAAGGCGTGGCCGGCCCACGCGTGGGTGTACGAGAACACGAAGCGGCGGGTGCGGGAGCAGGCAGAGAAAAAGGCGAGCCGCCGACAGCAGCAGGAGCTCGCCGGAGACGGCATGGAGGTCGACGACGACGACGAGGGTATGGACATGGACATCCACGGCGACTGCAATGTCCACAATGTCCACGACGACAAGAACGACGCCCCCCGCCGCCTGCCCACCCACGCCTGGATGGCCAAACGCGCCCACATGGCCTGTCCCACCCCCCTCTGGCACGCCGTGCTCGCCCGCACCCCCGCCAACAAGACCTACCGCGCCTCTCTCCGCTCCGCCGGCCTGCGGCCGGGCTCCTGTCTCAGCTGGGACGCGAGCTACATGGCCGTCATCGGTCTGCGCGTGTCGGGTCCCAAAGTCGAAGATACGGCAAGTATCGACAACACCGACCCGCTGCTCGCCGCCCTGGCCGCCGTCATCGACCCCCGTCTGCTCGGCCCCGCCGTGCGCCGCGGCGCCCGCTGCCTCGACGCCGGCCTGCCGCGCGCCTTTTCCTACCAGACCTCGGCCAGCCGCCTCGCCGGACCCGCCCACTGCGGCGCCATGACGCTCGTCTTCTGTCCTCCCTCGGGCCGCGAAGCCCTCCTCCGCGTCCACCCCACCCTCTTCTCCCACGTCTGGTCCGCCCTCGCCGCCGCCGTCCGCGACCAGAACCTCCCCCTCACCCTGCTCGACTGGCGCCCCGACGTCGGCAGCATCGACCTCACCGGCACCGACGCCGCCGCCGCCCTGCTCGCCCTGCTCCAGCCCTGCCACCCCGACGACCCCCAGGCCGCCGACCTGCTGCGGCTGCGCACCCTCGACCCCACCGCCCTCGCCCCCGCCAGCGGCGCCCTGCTGGCCCTGGACGTCCACGATCCGCGGTACGACGCGCCCGCCCCTCCGTCTGCCGGCTCGGCTGTCGACTCGACCGCCAACTGGACCGCCAACTGGACCGCCGACTGCACCGCCCACTGGCCCGCCAGCAGCCAACTCCCCCACCGCCCCCCCTCCGGCCTCTTTGACGACGCCCGCCGCCGCCGCGCCACCTGGCTCCCCTCCCAGCAGTCGCTCGACCGTCGCCGCGGCAAGCTCCCCGTCGGCCACCCCCTGTCGCCCCCCCCCGACGAGCCTCCCATCCCCGTCCTCCTCGCCATTTCCGGTGCCGCCGTGCCCCTCGCCGCCACCTCTGCCGCCGCTGCTGCCCCGTCTGCCACCTCCCCCACCTGGACCCTGCTGGCCCCCCGCGGCTGCATCGACGTGCTCTGGCGCTGTCTTCACCGCACCTCTCTCCCCAGCGGCCGCCGGCCCCTGCTTGCCGGCCTCGACGAGGACCGCTTCGTCGCCCTCGAGCGTGGCCGCCCCTGCTTTCCCGTCGACTTTCCCGGCACCCCGGCGGGCTGGGACTGGGAGTTCCACAGCCGCCGCACGGCCAACGACGCCTGGGACAAGACCCCGCCTGCCAAGCGGCAGCAGTGGTCCGCCCTCGAACTCGGTCCGGGGCGCAAGGGCGAGCTCGGCTCCGGCTTCGCCTGCGACTGGGAACACCTCTTTGGCGTCGACCCCGTCGACCCCGCCGACACCGCCCCGTCCCATCTGGTCCGGGATATGCATCACGTGACGTGGGCCGACGTCCGCGCCGCCGCCGACACGCTCCGTCTGCCGTTACAACCACCGGCCTGGCGCACGCCCTACGCCCTCGCCACCGTCACGCTCGACATGCTGGGCCGCGGCACCGTGCTCGCCCGTGCCCGCATCTACCGCCTGCCCACCACAGACGCCGATCTGCGCCGCCAGTGGCGCTCTCTCGCCGCCGACGGCCATCCGTCACCGCCGAAACCAATGCGCCGCATGCCCCCCAACGCCGATGCGGCCACCCGCAAGCGCCTGCTCGCCCAGTCCCTTCTTGATACCCCCCTGCCGTACCCACCGGACAGCCAGCGGCACCAAAATCACCTATCCCTGCCCGACTCCTCCGACCTCATTGGCTTTGTCACCAGCGGCGCCCAGCGCTTCCAGACCGGCAAGGGTTTCGCCATTGGCCATGTCGCCGCACAGAAGCTGGCTGAGGCCATGGCTGCCGCCGCCGACGATACCGACGATACCGACGCCGGCGGCACCACAGCGCCAAAGCGCCCCAAGATGACGTCGCGGCTGTGCATCGTGCGCAATGCCGGCGAGCCTGTTGGCTGGCTGGCTCGCTGGACCGTTCTGAGCTGTTAGGTGCTTTTTGGGGAAGGGGGGCACATGAATGATACCCTGTCAGATTCATTGGTTGCTAAAAGTGATCATTGCAAAGGAAAAACTCGGTCTGCTGAATTAAAATATACACCTTGGCCCATCTCTACTTGTGAGCTCGCTCCCCTCCCGGGATCAGAAGCGGGTGGCTCTCCGTGTTGAACACAAACTTGTTCGTGTGGTCCGCCTGCACCTGGTACTCTGCGTCGGGCGCCTGGATGAGGTAGCTGTACTTGAGCACCTCGGCAAACCAGAAGCTCTCCTGGAAGTTCAGCGAGCCCCCGCCATCGACCTCATTGACGTCCTGGATCGAGCTGTAGCCGCTTCCAATTGTGCACGTCTTGTTGATGGCCAGGAAGGCGTCCCACGCCCACTGCTGGTACTTGCTGTCTCCCGTCGCCCGGTAAGCATAGTAGTAGCTCTCAATCACCTCGGGCCGCAGCAAATATCTGCTGTCCGCCATCCAGTATCCGGCCGTCTGCGCAAAGTCCTCGCTCCCTGCTGGTGGCGGCTGGTTGTTGAGTCCGTCGGCCGCCGCCTGCGCGCCACTGTCCTGCCACTGGAACTTCTCCGGGCCGATGCCCGTTGCCGTAGTGTTGTACGTCGCGTGGCAGGAGTCCGTCAGATTGATGCCAAACTCGACGTATTCTGGCTTGTTCAGCGTCAGGCCGCCCAGGATGAAATTCCCGCCGTCAAAGCAGGCCACTGCAGCAGAGGGTTAGCCATCGAGGAGAGCATCACGTCCATGGAGCCCACGTACAGTGCTCCGACTCAAAAATGCGTGTCTGGTTCTGGTACTGGGCCAAAAAGGTCAGGTCCGGCCGCGAGACCGGGTGGGAGGCGAGGTACTGCATCGACGAATCCGCAGCCAGGACCCAGCGGTCTTTGTACGTCGAAAAGCGCTCAGGGTCATAGAGGTACATCTTGAGCAGGTACTCGTAGAAGCTGTCATCGCCTCCACCCCAGCCGCCAGTGCCGTCCAGGAACTGCCCTGTGCCAATGTCCACATTGGTACCGAGCAGGCCCGGGAAAGGCTCGCCAACACTCTGCGGCTGAGGATCGAGGAGATACGTCTGGGCCTTTTCTGCCAGCTCCTGGTACTGCGGGTTTCCAGTCAGGTCGCTCAGCCGTGTCCATTCGAGGATCAGGGTGCCAATGGTGGCAATTCCGTTGTCAGTAGAGCCGTTTGTACGCGGCGGGTCGAACAACACGACGTTGTCGGGAATTCCGGTAGTTGTGTTGAACGCGACCTTGAGGTTGTCGGCCAGATGCTGTGCTTGGGTCAAAATGCTGTCCGTCGCAGACGTATTGGTGGCACATTTCTGGAAGGGGCCCTGGAGTAGGTCGTACGCTGTCCTTGGATTAGCTTGGGGAAATATCACTCGCCTCGGTCGCTCTTTCTTACCCGACAGGAGGCCACCCAAATAGCGAATGGTCGTCTCAAAGAGCGAGATGCTTCCCACAGACGTGTCGAAATCCAGATTCAGGACATGGTCCAGAATCTGCTCAATGGCCTCGGTGTTCTCCATAATCACCGCCGTGGAAAAAGCATCAATTGCGCTCGCGCCCCAGCCATTCCTAAGAAAAGCGGTCAGCCTTGGTCCTAGGTGTTCATCCATCGCGAAGGAGGCTTTACCGCTCGTCCGAGTAGGAGTTGTTCACCGGCATCAGAGAGTCGTGAGGGAAGGCATATTTGTAATAGCCGTCCCAGCTCCGCTGGAACGCAGCCTTGACGGCATCAGTGCGTTCGGGATACGAGCTGTAAGTCGGCTGGGCAGTCGCATCGGCCGATGCCAGCGCCACGGTAGCAGCCAGGCTTACGAGCCCAACGCTGTATTTGATCCAACACATGGCGTAGGCGACTGGATTGAGAGATGTAAGCAAGGCAGTAGACCTATGGAAACAAAGTGTAGAGATCGGGAAAGTACGAATGGGCTTCGGGCTTCTATTTCTATCTGCAAAAGCGGGAGACTGAGCGAGCAGGGCGAAGAGCGAGGATTACACGAGAGAATGGCACGAGGCCATGGCATCTTCGCTCTCAGTAAGCTGGTCACACAGTTGTCGGGTGACCAGCACCGTGAGGCCAGTATGCCACGGTCATGGCCGCTCACGGGACTACATATTCAGCCGAGATTCGCTTGTTGTGTTGGTTTGATAAAGTCTGTATTCAGCACCAGGATGGAAACAACCGAGGCCGTTGGTCGCCTGGGCGACAGTAATTAGAACGAAGACCAGGCCGTAATCGACCAGCCATGTAGAAAACAAGGAAGCGGGAGCGCATGGTGAAGGGAAGTGAAAGTGTAGTGCAATGTAGCATAGAATTGCGTGCAAGCAGAGGAAATTGCTACAACAGGAAATGTATATTGAACGTTTCAACGTTGCACCGGAACTACAATCTGCACTAAGCGAAGAAGGACAGCATGTACACCATTATTTCCGTTCTTCTCCATCTTCCTCGGCCTCGGCCACAGCGGGTTGGTGAATCAGACGGCTTATGCAGAGCTGTTCTCGCATGCCAGCGTAGATGACGTGTCTGACACCGGTCATGTGCGCAATGAAAGTGCCCCGACACTCCGAGTCGTGCGGGTCCTTTATCGCAAGGCTGCGCAATGCGCCTCCAGTCAGGTCGGACAGCAGCCCTCCCGGGGGCAGCAGTACCGCCAACGACGTGCTCGGCGCGTGACTGGTATTTCAGTGTGGGTGTGGACTTTTATGGTCCAGGGTATGGGTCAACAACAATCTTCAGCCCTTGCCGCTCTCTCTCAGCCGGGCCAGGGCCGCGGCCACCCCGTCGCTCAGCAGCTCGGCCGGTCTCGGACTGGCGACCGGCGCGCCCGTGACGGCTGCACCATCGGCGCTGCCGGAACCGCCGCCCAGGACCACTGCAGAGGCCGCCACAGGCTGACTGAAAGTATCAGAGTCCGCACCCGCGCTCTTTTCGACCGTGTCGGCCTTGGGTCGTGGGGCGCGGCGAGCCTTTGCTTTCTGCACACGAAAGGGCGCCTCGACGACGCGGCGCCAGCCCTGCACCTTTTTCTCGCCCCAGCCCTGCACCAGGGTGAGCTGCTCGGGGTCGGCCATGACGGCATTGCGCACGCTGCCAAATGAGCTCACCAGCGCGACGGCGTCGGCCTTGTTGATGGCGCGCGGCACCGTGGCAAACTGCACGAGGCGCTCGGCGTAGCCGGCGGCCTGCTGCCCGCGAATGGCCGCAAAGCTGGTGGCATGCTCAAACGACTTGTACAGCTCCAGGTACCGCGCCGCCTCGGCCGCGGACCAGCACAGCACCAGCGTCACCTGGTTGACCAGCGACGTCTTGGCCAGCTCGCGCAGCGGCTCCTCGTGGTTGTCAATGTCCACCAGCGCGAGGAGCACCCGCAGCTGGTACTTGCCCTGCAGGCCCTGGATCCGCGAGTAAATGTACTCGGGGTGCAGCCGGTGGTACTTGAGGCTGAGGAACAGCGCGCACGTCGTCGTCCCCAACACGTAGTCGGCCACAATGTCGCTGTACTCCCACGGCACCGTCCGCAGCTGCGACAGCACCGGGTTGCTCTTCTGTCGCGGCGACACCAAGATCGTCGACCCCGACGACGGCACCACTGGCCGCCCGGCCCCCGTCCGCGCCCCCGCCACCATCCCGGCCGAGCCCGGCGGTCCCGGCAACACCTGGGGCGTCGGCTGCACGATCCGCGCCCCCGATGCCGCCCCCGCAACCGGCTTCTCCATCCGCTGTGGTAGCGGCTGTTGTATTCGTGGTGCTGGCCGGTCTGCCACGGCCGACTGCTGGCCTCGTTCGGATTCTTGGGTGGATTGAGATCGCATTGGTGGTGGTTGGGGCTGTCTTGGACCCGGCACGGCCGGCGTGGCCACCTTTGCAACATCGGAAGCCGCAAGGGCCGCCAAAAAGTCGGCGTCAGCTCCAAAGTCGTCGTCCTCCATGGCGGGAGCGCAATCGCAGAAGAAGAGTCGATGGTGAACTGTTGACGTCGGCATCCAGGCAGAGACGCTAAACGGTGTTCGCTTGCCGCCGTGCACGTGACCCAGACGCCCTTAGCCCCACTGTATATGACAAGGCTGTTGCGCGAGGCTCTCGCTTCAGCCTCGCCGCACTTGGCTTGTGGTTGCAGCTCTCGCCGTAAGAGAGCCGTAGCTAACTCGTTCCCGAGTCGACTAATTGTCATGTGGTACAGAAGTTTGCCAGGCAGTGGTTTTGTGGGCGTCCTTTTGGGCCCTCAAGAATTCCCAACACACCAGATATCTACCTCCTCGAGTGCCTCGCGAGATTGCGTCTCCAACATAATCCTGGTGCGTCGGTTGCAGCTTCAAGGAGTCTTGATAAGTCGCCAGGAGCTTATCAGACTATAGCACGGGTGGTGTAGCGAGTCACCGATCAGACTACTATTCAGCCCGTAGCTGGTATCGATCCGACTATGGCTACTTTGAGTCAACCTATACCCATCAGAACACTCTGATCAGGCCGTGCACTCGGACACACACTGTAACGGCTCGTCCACATTGGAGGAATCGAATCATGGAATAATCAAGATCAGAATTAGGGGAGCACTGAATTTCGATCACCAAATGTTTAGCCAATTCGCGGAGAAAATGCCTGGCGCAGAAACGGCCTACCCAGCTCCAGGGCCGACACCGGAGCCTCTATTCACCCAGCACGGGATACGACGTAGTTCATGCGGCAGCTCCCGCAGAGCCTCCTACGGAGACTGCCGCAGAGCCTCAACCTGCGGGAGCCTTATGCCAACCACAATGATCCTCTGCAGTGGGTAGACGACCCCGTCGTTAGACTGCAATCGCCGCAGCAAAGGCGACAGTACGACAGAAGCGAGACGTCTTGGAGTAGGCATAGACCACCAGGGAGACGCAAATCGATCCTGCTACGTGACAGTGCTTACCTACCAGTTCGACGAGCGCAACAGGCCCAAGAGTGTAACCCGCGGATTCGCGTCAGGACGACCTAGAAGTTCATTTTGTTCTGCCTGCCTAGAAGCCAGAATTAGACCTACATAGAAGGCGAAACGAGACTGCAAAGAGACAGACTTGTCAGAGCATTTGACACAAGAGCATCAATTTGGTAAGACTATTCTCTTTTCTCTTTTCTGCCTAAATAACCATCCTGACCCCAGACCTCCGTCCTGCGGTTCACTTCGTAGCATCGTCAAGATGCAAACATCTACATAAAACATTATAAAACGAGTACATGCGTCATGCGTCATTAGCCGTATAAAAACAGTAAGCCGTAAAACCGAGTCAAAACAGGCGTTGAAGACTGCGGAGGGCTACTCCTCCTCCGCAGAGTCGTAGTCGCTCTCGCTCGACTGGCCGTCGTCTTCGTCCTCGGTGCCGAGCGGCGTCGTCAGCGAGTCGTGAATGCGGTACAACGACTGGAGCCACACGCCAAACATGGCCTCGACCTGTGCGTTGCTGCCGTCCTTCTTCCGGCGCGCCTCCTCGGTTAGGCGGTCGCGCAGACGCTCGTACGCCTCGATCATGACCAGGACCTGCAGCGCCGGTGCCCCGGCGCCGGCCACGGCCCCGGTTGCGCCCCGACCCCCCGATGTCAGTTGGCGGTCGACCACAACGGGCGACAGCTCGCGCGTCAGCATGTCCACGCAGATCTGCAAGCTCAGGTTGTCGGTCGACGGCGGCGGGGTTGGCTTGTGCTTTGGGGGAACAGCCTTGGTGCTGCGCTTGGGCGCGTGGCTAGTCTGCAGGGGAAACACGGGCGACGGCAGCGCCGATGCCGACGACATCCACTCGGCGACTTTTTTGGTCGGAGGGGGGGACAGCATAAACTTGCGTGGCGGCCGGGGCTTCTGGCCTTCCATGTCGTCGTCGTCATCTTCGGGCTCCAGCACGGAACGAGCATCGGTGAACATGGAGTTGCGCGATGCCAGCAGCGCACGGTACTGCTCGGCGATGCACTCGATGCTGGATGACGATTGGAGCAGCGACAGCTCGGCGGCGGTCGTGGCGACGGCGGCAGTCGTGGCGACGGCGCCAAACTGCGGCGACTCGGGGGGCGTCTGGATGCCGAGAGCGTCGCGGGACTCCTGGGAGAGCTTTTGTGGCTGCTGCTGCTGCTGCTGCTGTCCCTTTTCGTCGCTGCCGCCCTCGAGCTGACCGATCACGTAGACGGGCGTCTTGGGCTTGCGCCGCGTCTTGGTGGTCGACACGCTGGCCGCGTCAGACACGCTGCTGGTTGGGGAGGCGAGCGTCGCCACCGACGTGGAGGCGCCGCGGTACTGGTGGGCCAGATGGCTCAGCTCGGGGATGACGCGGCTGCCGGCGTAACCGGTCGGGCGGATGTTGTCAGACGAGCAGGAGCTGCTCGGCGGCGTGATGGAGGAGATGGACGAGCGCGGTGGTGTCAGCGGCAGGCCGTAGCTTGGAGCGAACGAGCGCATGGACGTTGACATGGACGCAGTCGACATGGACGCAGTCGACATGGACGCACTCGACGGGGACATGGCTGACGGAGAGGTCGCCGTCGGAGATGTCGCCGCCGACATCAAAGACGGGGACACGATCGAGGCGGCCATCGAGTGCCGCGCCGAGAAGGAGAGCGCCGGGTCGTTTCGACGCCCAGACGTTGTCGCTGCAGCCTGCACATGCTGCGGCTGGTGGTACTGCGGGAAGGACCGCGGCACCGACCGCGTCACAACCAGCGGCGGCGGCGGCGGCTTGGTGCGCGATGTCATCCGCGGCGCCTGTCTCCGCGTCTCGGCCTCGGCTTGTGCCTGCTCCCGGGCACGTGACCGCTCTCGCTCCTGGCGCTCTTGGGCGTCCACCATGGCCAAGGCGCGGGCCTGCGTTGCGGCCTGGGCTTTCCTTTCGGCCTTTTGCCGCTGCACTTCTTTGCGCTGAACGTCTGCAGGGAGGGAAATGTGCGGCGGTGCACCAATCACCATGCTGTGCCGCTTTTGCGAGCTCGCCGTTCCCAGGTTGCTCCCAGCGGCGGCGCCGTAGCCGGTGGCTGGCCGTGTGGAGGCGGTGGGCGGACGCGACTCATACTTGATGGAGACAAACGCGCCATCGGTCATATGCGTCAGTGGCCGGTCAGTGCTGGTCTCTGTGTCGCTGGTCGTCTTGGTGACCTTTTGGAGCTTGCGTCGCAGCTTTGGCAGTTTTTCTGGCTTGGGCTCGGAACGGAAGCTGAAAAGAGGCGCAAACGTCTGGGAGAAGCTCCTCCGGCGTTCCGCAAAAGCCATTGTGACGGGAGGGGGGGGGAGGCCGGTCAGTGGCACAGTGGCTGCTTGTTCAAAAGAGGCCTCGTGACGAGTTTCAAAGGTTGGATCAGAACATCCGGACAACCTGTCAAGGGCTCGTTGTTGCAAAAACGGGCTTGAGAGGGGAAGAGAGGAATCACAGAACGGCGGGTTGTCAGACGGAACTGGGAGGGACGCAACGGGCGTTCAAGGGGTGCTCAAGGTAATATAGGTCGGACGGATATTCGATCAAGGTTCATCGCCAACCTTCTCTTGTACTTTCTTAGCGCCATTTCCAATGGACGTCAGAGGCCTGGCTACCTCATCACCCACGCACGATTGCCTTATGGGGGACAAGCGCAGATCCAGAGGGCTGGCCTCGTATTCTCGGCTGCTGCTAGAGTGGTTTTGTCTCTAGCCACATGCACGGGGTGGCAGGTGCAGGAGGGCGAGAACGACCAGCTGTGACAGACCACAAAATCATGGTGGTGGGTGGGCAATAGCTGCTGGGAAACGAGCCACTCGGGTATGCACGTTAGGGAGGTACCTCGGTCACCGCTGATGTGGGTGCGATATCCCGCCTCGGGTAGGTACCTCCTAGCATGGTCCGTGCACGCAAGCAAGGGCCTGCAGCAGTAGCGTGGTAAATTCAGCAGGTTGGGGCTTTGCGGTGCCAAACCAGAGGCAAAAAAGCTCGCCAGCTCAGCTCCCAGCCTCTTAAGTTAACTGGGGCGTGAGGGGTCTACCAGAAAAACGATGGATTCCAGCCACCGAGACGACAGGGCGCAAAAGGTGGCGAGAAAAGAGGCGACAAGCAACGGGAAAACCGGAAAGCGGGAAAACCGAGAAAAAAAAAAGCTGCAACGGCTGTTCAAAGTACTTGGTCAAACGGTAAAAGGGGACCACGAGAGACAGACACATTGTCGGCGGGCGTCAGTGGAAGCGGATCGGCGACGGGCCGTGTTCTAACGCTGTGTCCATTCCACGACAGGTCTGCGGTGCTCCGTAATTCGGACAGCGGGTGGTGGGAAGCTCGGACCACTGCTAATAATATCTGTCCTATCGCGTGGCCCGCATGACGATCGAGACGATCGAAGTCCGGCTGGAGTGAAACTTCTCCACAGTCGTACGGCGGTACGGAGTAATACGAGGAGTGATGGGGAAGTAGGCTAAGGCCGGTGTCTCTTGATGTTGGTCGGGCGTCTGTGTCGTGGCTGGTGTCTCGTCCGATTCGGCGTGCTGCTGGTCTGTCAGTTTTCATGCTTGTAGCTGGGCTTTTTTTCTGCGCTTTTTTTCCTTTTTTTTTTTTTGCCAAGTTTTTGCCCCGACGCTGTGCCATCAAGATTCGCGCCTGCATGTGTCGCTGTCCCAATCCGTCTCGACGACCATCGTGTCATTCCGTTGACAGTACGAGTACAATCAAAATCACGCATCCAACATAATGAGACATAATCCGGCTTCGTATTGTCCGGCGTAGCGTCTTATAGTCCGTGCAGTAGCAAGCCGACCCGGCGTGGCACACACACCGCAAGCCGGGTTCACCATCCCATTGGGCCGGACAAGTTCGTATTCACGGACGGGCCAAGACTTTTTTACGAGGTGAGATATTAGCGGCGGCCCTGTGCGGATACTGGCCGCCGAAATATTAGCACGGTCCACACGCACTGTCCATCGTAAGAGCACTGTCCACAAGCACCGTCTTGTCGTAATAGCACTGTCTGATCGCACGGTAGACCGGACGGCGCTGTCCACAGCCGGTCCCGACTTCGCAACCCCGCCCTTTCCCAACGGGCGACACCAGCCGTCGATGGCCGCCAGTTTCCATCAATCAGGAGACGTTGGCGGCTTTAGCGGGCGGAACCCCACGCGAACCACCCCTCCATGGGGAATTGAGTCCCGTCTGGCGACGTGGAAATAAAGGCAAGCCGATGACGACGTCTGCGATGTGGTGAGACGTCCACGTTCCGGAACACGCGTCTCCGAGCATTCTCTCTTCACGATGACCGACATCACCATCACCGGCTGGGTCGCGCGGGACATTCGTTTCCCGACGTCGCTCGACAAGACGGGATCGGACGCGATGAATGCGGCGGGCGACTACTCGTCGGCCTATTGCATTCTGCAGACGGACTCGGCGTACTCGGGCCATGGCATGGTGAGTGGGCAGTGCTCTCGGTCCAGCCACTAAGAGCCGGCACGCGCTGACAGACAGACGTTTACGATTGGTCGCGGCAACGACATTGTGTGTGCAGCCATCAATCACGTGGCGGAGCGGATCCGCGGCCGGACGCTGCAGTCGCTGGTGGCGGACTGGGGCAAGACGTGGCGGCACCTGGTCAACGACAGCCAGCTGCGGTGGATCGGGCCGGAAAAGGGCGTGATCCATCTGGCGCTGGGGGCGGTGGTCAACGCGGTGTGGGACCTGTGGGCCAAGGTGCTGGGCAAGCCGGTGTGGCAGATTGTGGCCGAGATGACGCCGGAGGAGGTGGTGCGGTGCATCGACTTCCGGTACATTACGGACGCGCTGACGCCCGAGGAGGCGGTGGCGATGCTGCGGGCGGCCGAGGCGGGCAAGGCCGAGCGGCTGGCGGACGCGCAGCGCAGCCGGGCGGTGCCGGCGTACACGACGTCGGCCGGGTGGCTGGGGTACAGCGAGGACAAGATGGAGGGGCTGCTGCGCGAGACGCTGGCGCACGGGTACCGCCACTTTAAGATCAAGGTGGGCGGCAGCGTCGAGCAGGACCGGCGGCGGCTGACGATTGTGCGGCGCGTGCTCGGCTACGACCGCGGCAACGTGCTCATGGTCGACGCCAACCAGGTGTGGTCGGTGCCCGAGGCCATTGCGTACATGCAGCAGCTGGGCGAGTTCCGGCCCTGGTTCATCGAGGAGCCGACGTCGCCCGACGACGTGCTCGGCCACAAGGCGGTGCGCGACGCCCTCCGGCCGCTCGGCATCGGCGTCGCCACCGGCGAGATGTGCCAGAACCGCGTCATCTTCAAGCAGCTGCTCATGAGCGGCGCCATTGACGTCTGCCAGATCGACGCCTGCCGCATGGGCGGCGTCAACGAGGTGCTCGCCGTGCTGCTCATGGCCAGCAAGTTTGGCGTCCCCGTCGTGCCCCATTCCGGCGGCGTCGGCCTGCCCGAGTACACGCAGCACCTCAGCACCATTGACTACGTCGTCGTCAGCGGCAAGCTGTCGGTCCTCGAGTACGTCGACCACCTGCACGAGCACTTTCTCCACCCTGCCGTCATCCACGACGGCTACTACGTCACGCCCACCGAGCCGGGCTACAGCGTCGAGATGAAGCCCGCCAGCATGGACCGCTACGAGTTTCCCGGCAAGCCCGGCGTCGGCTGGTGGCAGACCGACGAGGCCCGGCCCATCCTCGACGGCATCAAGATCTAGACGGGGGTGCGTAGAGGGGTCAAGCAGCAAGTCTGCTTGTCCGCAGGGCAACGATGGCATCCTGTATAGACAGCCTGTAACAGTATCGCTAGCATATCAACGGGGCAGGCGCTATCCTCCGGCGAGCTACGGCCGCCGAGTCGTTTGCTAGTATCAAAGTATCTTTTTCTATTATATCTGCATTCCACTCTACTCCAACGCCTACTCTGTCTTTGCATGTCCCGCCGTGGCCACGGCCAGGATCTGCTCTTCCAGGCCGGGCACATGCACCACCTCGATGCCAGCCGACTCCAGCGTCCGCCGGCCCGTGTTCTCCGCCACAAACTTGTCGGGCTCCGTCACCCCGACATAGACCGTCACCGCGCGCTGGCTGGCCAGCCGCAAGACCCGGTCGACGCACGGCAGGTTTCCGCTGAGCCGGAACGAACACGGCTCCATCGTGGTATACAGCGCCAGCTGGGCCGGCAGCACGTCTGGCGGTAGCCCCGACAGCGCCTCCTCTTGCACGCCGTGCTGTGACGCCAGCTTCGCTAGGCAGCACTGTTCCGCATGCGTATTGCCTGGCAGCTCGAGGGTGAAGCCGTCGGCCAGGACACGATTCGCGGCCGCGTCGACCAGCACCGCCCCCACACGGAAGTTGGAGGGTCGCGGCGGCGACTTTTCGGCCAGCGACAGTGCGTAGTGCATGTAAGCGCGGTGGTCGCCGCGCTCCATCGGCTGCTCCATGGTGATGTGCTGTGGGCGAGAGCAGGGAAACAGAGGGGGCGAACGGGCGAACGGGCGAACAGGCCTGTGCACACTAACGCTCCACCCAAAACCCCGCGCCTGTAATGGGTGCGGAACGCGCTAAAACGCGTCTTGGCCAGGGAAGGCTGGACTTTGAACCTTTGCTTTGCCAATCGAGAATCAAGAGTCTCTGTACATTCACGTCTTGCCCATTCGACACGCCAACCGACCATGGACGACTTTGACGACGCCGGCGAGCCGCCCGCCATCGACCCGTACGAGGTGCTCGGTCTTGAGCGCGAAGCCACGGCCGACCAGGTCAAGTCGGCCTACCGCAAAGCCGCTCTTCGGTGTCACCCCGACAAGGTCGCCGACGACAAAAAGGAAGAGGCACACGTGCAGTTTCAGGGCGTCGCCTTCGCCTACGCCGTGCTCTCGGATCCCGCGCGCCGCCGCCGCTTCGACGAGACCGGCTCGACCAGTGCGGACATCATCGACGCCGACGGCTTCGACTGGTCCGACTTTTACCGTGCCGCCTTTGCCGACGCCGTGTCGGCCAGCGCCATTGAGCAGTTTGCGCAGACGTACCGTCGCTCGGATGAGGAGCGCGACGACGTCCTGGGCGCCTACGAGCGTGCCCGCGGCCGCATGGATGACGTGTACGAGTCGGTGATGCTGAGCAACGTGCTCGAAGACGACACCCGCTTCCGCGCCATGATCGACGAAGCCATCTCTGCCGGCGATGTGCCGTCCTTTCCCGCCTATACCAAGGAGACCAAGCGCTCCCGTGCAGCACGCGTTGCGGCGGCCAAGCGAGAGAGCAACGAGGCCGAGGAGTACGCCAAGGAACTGGGCGTGCACGATAAACTCTTCGGCGCGGGGAAAACAGCAAAGGGAAAGGGCAAAGCTGGAAATAAGTCAAAGGCCGCCGCCGACGACCAGGCGGGCCTGGCCGCCCTGATCCAGAAGCGCCAGCAGGACCGTGGCGCCGCCTTTCTGGATAATCTCGCCCAAAAGTACGGCGCCACCGAACCGAAGCGCTCGGCGCAAAAAGGAAAGAAGCGCGCGGTCACGGAAGAAGACGACGATGGCCAGCCGTCCGAAGAGGCCTTTCAGGCAGCGGCGGCACGGCTAAAGAGCGCCAAGTCCAAGACGGCGAAAAAGGCACGACGGTAGCCACGGGGCATCCGCGCAGAGGCGTAGACTGGGGAATGACACAGTTGGGGTTCTGAACAGCGCAAAATGTATGTTATCTCACCATGGCTGGCGTTTGGGTGCGGCTTCGGCAATCATAGGCAGGATAGATCATCTTACAGGGCATCTTAGTTGGATCACGTGGACGCGACAGGCAACAACAGCCCGGCAGTCGGGGCATCTTTGCGGGCTAGGGCATTTTGCTTCCACACAACGCAACCAAGACGCGTCGTCTGCACCCACCAGACAAGGGCAGGCTGCCCACCACTCCGCCCCCGACCATGCCATGACTGAGGCGCCGCCACCTCTCCCCTACTACCCCCAGTACTGCTTTCACCTGTCCCCGACGCTCAACAAGTGGTGTCCCCTACGCGCTGCCAATGTCCAGGCGCTGACTAGGCGCGACGAGTTTGAGGGTGCGTGAGACCAGTCTAGTATTTTGAATTCGGCTCGGCTGAAGACTTCTGTGCCAGGCCAAGATGTCTACTTTCACCTGAACCACCCGGTCAAATGGGTGCGCATCGCCGGTGTGGTCCTCGCCCACCGCGAACTCTACGGCCGCCACATCTACACGGTTGACGATGGGAGTGGCGAGACTGTTGAATGCGTGACGAAGAAGCCGGAGCAAAAGAAACCGGCTGCTGCGAGCGCCATAGCAGTCGCCGTCGTCGGAACGACGCCCACCGATGGGCCAGACGAAACTCTCGCCCCTGGCGACGTCATTCTTGTCAAGGGCGAGCTACGGCGGTTCCGTGACTGTTTGCAGATACAAATCTTGCAGATCGTACGGCTGCGCTCGACTGGGGAGGAGATGCGCTTCTGGGCCAGGACACAGGCCTTTGCCGCCCGTGTGCTTGGTCGGCCGTGGGTGGTGGACGCTCGTGTGGTGCGGCAATGCCGGGCAGACGCAGAGGCGAGCGAGGCCGCAGAGGCAGCAAACCAGCAGACATCCGGCGACCAGAAACGGAGGCGGAGCCTGGAGCCAGACGAGCCAGACGCCGGGCGCCCGGCGGCTCCTCCGAAGAAAGTGGTCATAGGCTCGTCGGCCGCGCCCATCTCGGACCGACGCCCGCCGCCCCCCAAGAAACATAATCTGGGGCCAGCCTCGGAAACTGTAGTGACGCATTCCACCAATCGGCCACGAACACCCCCCAAACGCTGGGTTCTGCATCCATAGCACGCTGCGTCGGCTGTGCCAGCAACATGTCCACCGCAGCATAAGCGGCGTCTCGGAACGAAGACCGCTAGGATGTCTAGACGTACGGAAGGAGTGGGAAGAGTCTTGTGTCAAATTGGCTTTAGTACAGACCCGATTATAGATGCATCGAATGGAAAAGGAAGAGTAAACTTGACATAACAACCTGTGGTGAGCCGCTCTTTCCTTGCTGTCGGTAAATCTGTCACTCTGAACGCACCTGCCCACTTGCCAAAAGTCGGAATTATGGCTCACCTTGCCAAACCCCCCCTTTTCCGTACCGCTTCTTTAACCACCAGCAAAAAAGCAGCCGCCATGAGTGTCGATATATTTGCAGCACCGGTGGCCCTGACGCCGCCGCCGCCACAGATTCGGATGCGTGCAGACCACCCGCTGCCGTACCGTGGGCTGGACGCCCGCACCCGCCAGGCCAACGGACCTTTGCAGACCAACAAGTTCTACGCCAACTTGCTGCTGGGGGAGCAGGACTGTCCCGTGTACCTGCTGCCGTACTCTGTGTCGTGGACCAAGGGCCGGGACCCGTCATACGGCTGGGGACTGACAGTGTCGCACGTGACGGCCGAGCAGCGCGTGTTTGGCCCGCCGGCCGGCGAGTGCAAGCACGATGACAGACAGGCACCGCATGGCCCGGCAATGGCCGCTGGCTACTACTTTAGCCCGCCGATCATCCAGAACATGGCGCTAGACGCGGCCGAGCTGGGCCCCGGCGCAGCGTTGACCGTGGAGCACCTCACGCACATGTCGGCCTTGGTCAGCATACGGCCCGGTGGCGCGGCCCAGCGACCAGCCGTGCAGTTTCCACTGGTGCAGGGCCAAGGCTTCATCACGGGCCTGTACGAGGGTACCCGGCCGATTGTGCGCTCGGCCATGGCCATTACGTCCGTGGACGGCCTGGGGCCCGGCGACTCCGCCGGCAGTGGACAGCCGACGGTCGGCCGGGGCGGCGACATTCGGCGGTTCGTGCTACATCTCAATGACGGCGCCGTGTGGCTGCTGTACGCCCGCCACCGTCCGGGGTCGCCACCGCTCGTTCTACAGCGAACGGCCAGAATCAGCGTGCTCGAAGCGCCCCAGCCGTTTTACGGATCTCTCCAGGTGGCCAGGGTGATGCCGGGACCGCGGCCGCTGGAGCAGAGCATCCTCATCTACGACCGGTCGGCCGGCGTGTATGCCACCGGCGTGGAGCTGAGCGGACGCACGGCTGCCACAGACGGCCGAGCCGGGCACGACGGTTCGTACCGCTTCCGCTTTGTCAAGGCAGACGTCAACGGCGGCCAGTCAGACGCACCGCTACTCATGTTTGCGTTGCCACACCACCGCGCATCATTTGACCGACACACGCGGGCCGCGTCGACGTACCTTTTGCTGCAAACGCCGACCAACGGGGTGGCTCGGGCGGTGGCCGCCGATGCGTGGACCATGGTCGAGCCGGAGCTGCCGCTCGGTGTCGGCTTTCTGCCGTGGAACCCCCGAACGCGGCAGACGGTCAGCTCGCTGCCGCCGGCCGTGCGCCCGCTCATCCTAAAGGTGGCCCGCCAGGAGCTGTCCGAGGACATGGACGAGCAGAGCAACCTGGACTCGGTGTACTTTTCCGGAAAGGTCTGCCGCTCTCTGTCCCCCCAACGGTTCTGTGTGCTGACTTGCCAGGGCCTTGCGAAATTCGCCATGATTGTGCTGTGTGCACAAGAGCTGCTGCGCGATGCCGAACTGGCGGCGACAGGGCTGCGAAAGCTGAAGGCGGCGTTTGCGCGGTTTGCCGAGAACCGGCAGCAGCACCCGCTGTTGTATGAAAGCGCGTGGGGCGGGGTGGTGTCGTCGGCGACGTACACGACAGGCGACGCGATGGCAGACTTTGGCAATGCATACTACAACGACCACCACTTCCACTACGGCTATCTGGTGTACGCCGGGGCGGTGCTGGGCCACCTGGATCCGGGGTGGCTGCCGGCGAACTGCGCCTATGTGGACACGCTGGTGCGCGACTACGCCAACCCGAGCGCGCAGGACGGCTTCTTCCCGGTGTTCCGCAGCTTCGACTGGTACCACGGGCACAGCTGGGCACACGGGCTGTTTGCGGCGATGGACGGCAAGGACCAGGAGTCGAGCTCGGAGGACGCGCTGGCCGTGTACGCGATCAAGTTGTGGGGCCAGGTGCGCGGCGACGCGGCGATGGAGGCGCGCGGCAATCTGATGCTGGCGGTGCTGGCACGGTCGCTGCAGACGTACTACTACTACGAGACGGGCAGCCGCAGCAGCCGGGACGACGGAGGGACGGCGGTGCAGCCGGCAGCGTTTGCGGCGAACCGGGTGGTGGGCATCCTGATGGAGAACAAGATGGACCACACGACGTACTTTGGGGCCGCGCGCGAGTACATCCACGGCATCCACATGCTGCCGCTGCTGCCGTGCTCGCCGGTGGTGCGGCCGCCGACGTATGTGGCCGAGGAGTGGGCCGACGGGTTCAGCAACGGCCGCGCCGACGTGGTGCCGGGCGGCTGGCGCGGCGTGCTGTATGGCAATCTGGCGACGGCGGATCCGGGCGCGGCCTATGCGTTTTTCAGCCAGGCGGCATTTGACGCGGGATGGCTGGACGGCGGGGCCAGTCGGACGTGGTATCTGTGCTATGCGGCAGCGCTGCTCGACGGGTCGAGACCATGACGAGATTCGAGATTCGGAATCGGATTCGGACTCCAAGTTGAAACAGGTTGGGAGACCCGTTTCACATCGTCATGTCCGGTGGCCATAGCTCCAGACCCTCGTCGGCGGCCTCTGTGGATCGACAAGAGCGAGTTCCCAGAAATTTGCACTACTAATACCAAGATCGCCCCATCCGATTGCTCCAACACCTGTCCGCAAGCGGCTTAGTAACAACATGACACAACGTTTGCATCTACACAGCCACGCTTGGCAATTCTTGGCGCGCGATGAGGTACATGTTCCTTCCCAGCAAAGCTCGGGTATTCGCGCCACGCAGCCCAGGCGCGAGTCCTACGAGTATCCGCCCCATTCCAAGGATTGAGTTGCCCCGGGGGACAGCGCTGGAGCTTGCCGAGCTTCCAGAGCTTCCCGTGTTTCTTGTGGCGCTCGGGCTAGCCAAGCCTGTTGTGCACTACGAGTACGACGTATTTCCTCGCCCGAGGGGAGGGTAGGATTTCTCGTGGTCTGCCGCTCCATCTCCTGCCCGTTTGTCTTGTGCAGAAACCCTTAGGAATCTCTGCTCCGACGCTTGTTGCTGTCCTAACTAAGCCCCTTTCTTGGCGAAGCGTCCTACCCAGAGCTGCTGTCATTGATACAATGGGTGGGTGCCCGCTCTCCTTGACCAACTTTCCTCTCTCCCAAGCCCGTACGCTAGGATAGAATACACTGCTGACTCTCGGCCGGCTCCCCTTGTTGCAGCGACCCTCACAATCCGCAAATCCTTCCGACAGCAGTTCAAGAGAGCCCTCACCGCCATGTCACCCAGCCCAGACCCGGCGGCCGCGGCCGTTGGGCCGACAGAGAGCTCGCCGCTGCTGGTGGGTAACGGGTTCCACCGCGAAGGCGACGATGGCGATGCCGGCTTTGTGCGGCGGCTCCTGCTGGACAAGAAGCACACGCCCGGGTATGATAGCTCGAATCGGGTGACGCGCGCGGCGGCCCACGTGCTCAACATCACCAAGGCGACGCTGTACTCGAGCCCGGTGAACGTGCTGCTCGTGTTCGTGCCGCTCGGCATGATCGCCGGCATGCTCGAGTGGGGCGCGACGGCGGTGTTTACGCTCAACTTCTTCGCCATCATCCCGCTGGCGGCGGTGCTGTCGTTTGCGACCGAGGAGATCTCGGCGCGGATGGGCGAGGCGCTGGGCGGGCTGCTGAACGCGACGTTTGGCAATGCCGTCGAGCTGATTGTCAGCATCGTGGCGCTGCGGGAGGGCCAGATCGAGGTGGTGCAGTCGTCGATGCTGGGCTCGATCCTGTCCAACTCGCTGCTCGTGCTGGGCATGTGCTTCGTCATCGGCGGTCTCTGCAACATGCGCGACGAGAACGGCGTGCCGATGGAGCAGCAGTTTGCGTCGGCCACGGCGCAGTCCAGCTGCTCGCTGATGGCCTTGTCATCGGCCTCGCTGATTATTCCGGCGGCGGTATGTTTTGCCTCGACTCGTTTCGTTTCGTCTCTTTCCTTTCGGCTGACTCCCTAGCTCTACGCGGCCATGAACACAAACACGGACGACCAGGAGCGCCGCGACACGATCCTGGTGCTGTCGCGCGGCACGGCCATCATCCTGCTGGCGCTGTACTGCCTCTTCCTCTGGTTCCAGCTGCGCACGCACTCGAACCTGTTTGACGGCGAGGCTACGCCGGCGGAGGCGGCTCCGGCCGACGAGGAGGAGCACGAGGAGCACATGAGCCCGTGGTCGGCGGCGGTGGTGCTGGTGATTGTGACGATTCTGGTGTCGGTGTGTGCCGATTACCTCGTGGACAGCATCGACGACATCGTGGCGACGGGCAAGGTCTCCAAGAGCTTCATCGGCCTGATTCTGATACCGATTGTGGGCAACGCGGCCGAGCACGTGACCGCGTGTGTGGTGGCAGCCCGCAACAAGATGGACCTGGCCGTGGGCGTGGCCATGGGGTCGAGCATCCAGATTGCGCTGCTGGTGACGCCGGCGCTGGTCATTGTCGGCTGGCTGGTGCTGGACCAGGAGATGACGCTGCACTTTGAGTCGTTTGAGACGGTCGTGTTTGGCCTGAGCGTGCTGGTCGTCGCCTACACCGTGCAAGACGGCAAGAGCAACTACCTTGAGGGAGCCATGGTGGGTTTGCCCTGCCTCGTCGCGTCCGTGTGGCGCTGTTTGCGGACCTTGCTGACCTTTTGTGCAGCTTGTGGGCCTCTACATCATCATCGCCCTGGCGTTTTACGTGACGCCCGGCGGCGCGCTCGACACCTTGCAGGCGGCTCTGCACCTGTGAGGAGGAGCAGAGGTGTCGTGTACGATACAGTGGCAGTTTCCCGTGTGCGGCAGCCGCGGGACAAAGGGCTCAGACGGCAAGGCAAGATGCCAGGCGAGGACAACAAAAAGTGGGAACGAATCTCGAATTCGAGTTTTCCTATATTTCCTATTTTTCCTATTTTTCCTATTTTTCCTATTTCACCAAGTTACCGTGTAAATCTAGCAACAACGCAATGCAAGTTTTCTTTGTCTACTCCAACCTCCCGGCTCACAGGAGCGGCTTGGCCATGGGCAGCACAACGCCCTGCTTGACCAGCAGACGCGGCTTGGTCGAGTCCTGGAAGGCCATCTTGGTGCCCCACTCGGGGCCGATGGGCAGCCGCAGCGAGCGCTCGTACTGGTTCTTGGTCTCGTACTCGTGCGGCAGCTGCGACGCGAGGTATTTTGTGTTCTGCTTATGTCAGCACATGTCTCGAAGTGATGCCCAAATCTGCCCAAATCTGCCCAAATCTACCGAGACTGACCTTTGCCACACGCCGCTCGCTGATGATGACGCGCTCCAGCTTGGTGTCGCGCCGCGGCGCCACGGCCTTGCCGCCTTTGCCCTTGCCGGGCTTGCCGTCCTTGCCGCCTTTGCCCTTGCCGGGCTTGCCGTCCTTGCCGTCCTTGCCGGCCAGTCGCTGGTCGCGCTTGACGGCGCGCTTGCTGATGCCGTCGCCGATCCAGCTGCCCCAGCCCGGCAGAAAGTCGGGCTTGCGCGGGGCGCCCGACTCGGCCTCGGCGGCCTCGGCCTCTTGGGCGGCCAGGCGGGTTTTTTCGCGGGCAAACTCGGCCGCCGCATCGTCGTCGCCCAGCGCGCGGATCAGCAGGTCGGCGTCGCGCTGCTGCAGGCCGCCGCGGCTGATTTGGGTGGTCAGGGTGGCTTGGGTGGCTTTGCGCACGCCGCGGCTGTCCTGGCGATCCTCGTCCTCGTCCTCGTCGTCGCTGCTGGAGCCGGACGACGAGGATGTGTCCGAGTCGTCGTCGCCGGCCGCGTCCTTGGCCGACACCCGTTTGGCCACGGCCGTCTTGGCCTTTGCTTTCGGTCCGGCCTTGTCGGCCTTGTCGGCCAAGCTGCCCATCACCTCGGCCAGCACACTCTCCATCGGCAGCGTCCGCTCGGCCGCCGACCCCTTCTTGGCCCGCCGGCCGCTGCCGGCCGCTGCCTCCGCGCTCTTGGTCCACGCACCCGCCGCGCCCGGCACCAGAGCCGTCTGCATCGTCGTGTCCTCGCGGTAGAAGCTGCTGCTGTTGGCGCCCCACAGCTCGGTCTTGGCCGTCTCTTCGCCCGCCTCGTTTGTCTTTTTCGTCTCGTTCGTCTCGTCCGCCACGTCCGCCGCGGCCGCCGCCTCCGGGCGCGAACCCGACTTGGCTTTGGCCCCCTTTCCGCCCGACTGCGCCGCCTTGGCCGCACCGTACGTCCTCCGACCGACCGTCGTCCACGTCGACTCGTCGTCCTCCTCCTCCTCCTCCTCCTCTGGCTCGGCACTGGCCGCCCGGTCCGGGTCCAGATCGCGCATCAGCTCCGCCACCGCCTCGTCGTTGGCCTTTTTCCGCGCCAGTTCCGCCTTCTTCATGAAGCCAATGTTCATCAGCGCCGACTGCGGCTCGTCGTCCGCATTCTCCTCGCCGGCCTGCTGCAGCTGGCGCAACGTGCGCTGTCGGAACGCCTCGTCGTCCTCGTCCGCCTCCGACTCGGAGCTGCCGTCCTCGTCGCCCGACCGCCGCCCCTCCACCCGTCGCCGCAGCTCCTCGTCCCGCCGTGCCATGTCCACCAGCCCGGACCGGAAGTCGTCGTCCCAGGCCGCCCGCCCCGTGTTCTTGGCCTGCTTCGCCCACTTGCTCTCCCGGTGCCGCGACCCCATCCGCTCCATCGCCCGCTGTCGGTGCTGCGCCTCCCGGTCCGCGTCCGAGTCGCCCTCTTCGTCCTCCTCCAGCTCCGCCAGTGCCGCCTCCGCCTTGGCCTTGTCGCGCCTGTGCACCCGTCGGTACGCCTTGCTCTTGATCTTCTTGATCCGCCGCGCCCGCGCCTGCTCTCGCGACTGCACCTCCCGCTGGTGGCGGCGCTGGCTGACCAGCTGCTTGAGTTCTTCGGGCGACAGCATCTTCTCCGACTCTTCGGCCGTTTTCTTCTCCGACTTTTGGCTCGGCCCCAGCCCGCTCTCTTCCATGATCGACAGGATCGTCTTCTCCAGCTCCGTCTTGGCCGTCTTCTGGTTGATCGGCCGCAGTTCCAGCGTGTCCAGCCCGCTGCCCTCCAGCTGTCCGGCCACGGGGAACGAGAGGTGCTCCGCGCGCCGGTTGTGCTTGACCGTGTCGACCCAGCGCCCCAGCGTCTGGTGGGCCTTGCCCGCCGCGGCCTCGCGGTCCAGACGGTCCTGGTGGATCCGAGCCAGCGGCACGACCAGCTTCTTGGAGTCCTCGCCGCGTGCTTCCTTGGCCAGCAGCTTGAGCGACTTCTTGATCTGCACGTCCTTCATGTCCGACAGGCCCAGGTCGTCCAGGCTGACCTTGTCCAGTGCGCCCGCCCCGGACGCCGCATCCTTCTCCGCGGCCGAGCCCGCAAACGCCGACGCAATGTTCGTCAGCGCCTCAAAGTCAGACTCGTCGCTGCCGTCGCTGCCTTCGCTGCCGTCGCTGTCCGAGTCGCTGTCGTCGCTGTCCGAGTCCGAGGACGCCGGGGACTCCGAGTCGCTGTCGAAGCCGTCGTCTTCCGAGTCCACAGAGCCAGACGCATGGTCAGACGCCGAGTCGCTGTCGTCCGGTTCGCTGACGCCCTTGCTCTGCTTCTTGTGCTTCTTCTTGCTTGCCGTCTCTTCCTCCTCGTCTGACGAGACTTGGTCCAGGGCCTGGGCAAGGTCAATGGCATCCTCGCCTAGCGAGTCGCCGTCGTCCCCGGCGTCTTCCGACCCGTCCGAGTCGTCAAAGCCCCCAAACTCATCGTCGTCGCGTTTGGACGACTTCTTCTTCTTGTTCTTCTTTTTCTGGGACGCGCTGCCGCCAAATGTGTACCCGTCAAACATCTCGTCGTCGCTCTCGCCAAAAGCCTCGTCGCTGTCGATTTCCGAGTCTTCGTCGCTGCCGACACCCATGTGCCACTCGTTTCCCTCGCTGTCGCTCTGCATCTCGTCGTCCGAGTCGTCGGCCTTGGGGCCGCTGCCGTCCGCGCCTTCGTCGTCGTGTCGACGCCGCTTCGAGGCGCCGCCTGCCCGCCCAGCGTTGTCTTCGTCGTCGTCCTCATCGTCATCTTCGTGTCCACGCCGCCGCTTGCTCGGGTCTCGCTCAATGTCCAGGTCACGCTGTCGCAAGCCCTTGCTCTTCGTCTCCCCAACCTGCTTCTCGGCCAAGGCGAGAACGTCGACTCGGCCCTTTTGAGTCCGGCCCGGCCCACCTCCCGGCCCACCTCGGGGCCCACCTCGGGGCCCGGCTTTCTTCCGGGAGGCGTTTGTCGCCAACACTGGCCGACCGTGTGCTTGCCGTCCAGACATTGTGCGGGTTGTGTCGTTGGCGTGCCGAGTCCGTCTTCTTGTCGTGGATTTTTCCAGCCCAGCAAGGAAACTTTTTCGAGGCCTTTTTTTTAGTGGGGTTTTCTGCCGCAATTTGTCTCTAGCACCAAGGGCGGTGAGACCGGAGTGGGTCTCCCCACGACGTCCCATGCAAGATTGAAGCCAGGAAAAATGGCAGCCGATTCTGCAACTCTTCCGCACGGCAACACACGATGAGGGCAACCGACGCTCTGCAGCGGACATTCCGCAAGCTGCGGCTGACCGTCAAGGACATCAACAAGGGATACTACAAGGGCACACGCACCGGGTCCATGGGTCGGCACACCAAGCGCGGCGGCTATGTGATTGAGTACGAAAAGGTGCGGACCTTTGTCGTGCCTGGCCTGACCGACTTCAAGGTGAGTCTCTGGACACGCACGCCGTGTGTCTGCTTGCTCACGAGGTACGCAGCTCTCGCCATTCATCTCAAAACGCGTCCGGCCGGCGTTCGGCGTGTACCCCAGCACCGAAGACTCGACCGGGCCGCGGAGTCCGGCAGCTTATCTGGCGCGGTGGAAGGCCGAGAACGGGCTCGACTGAGCGAGCCACGGTCAGGGCGGTGGCCGGCATTTGCATACAACTGTACATTAGACGGAGCGGGTATGCAATGCAGACACGGCACATCTCGACGATTTCATGTTTTTGCCAGCTGTCTCTGACGGTCTCGACGCCTCACTCGTCCGAGTGCAGCGTCATCATGCTGGCCGTGTCGGCCTCCTTGTGCAACGAAAATGGCATGGCGATGCCGTCCAGACACGGCCGCTTCCCTGTGACGCCCGTTGCGGCATCGCCGTCTTTGCTGTCGGCTGCGCTTCGCTGGGCAATCAGCTCAGCCACCACCGTGTTCTGGTCCACGGGGCCTGTGTCCGGCCCAGCCTGCTGTCTGTCGCGGACGATGTGGTGTCGCGACCGGCTATGGACCGTGGACGGTTGCGGTTCATCCCCCTGATCGTCTTCCTGGTCGTCCTCCTGGTCGTCCTCCTGGTCGACTTCCTGGCCGTCCTCCTGGCCGTCCTTCACCCCTGCCTTGGTCTCCGGCATCGCGTCTGCCGCCAGCTGCCGCGCCATCGTGTCCTCGTCGTGCTTGGACCCCCACATGGACCAGAGCGCGAGACCGTAGCTGCGCTTCTTCGACCGCTTCTCTGTCATGTCGGCGCCGGTCCTGCGCCGTCCGGCCAGCGCACTAGGCGGCGGACAGTCGTCCGGTCCAAAAGACTCAAAGCCCACGGCAGCATCCCGCAAGCGCCGCTGTCGCACCTTGGCCCTCTCGTTGCCATAGCGGCCGTCCCACTGCTGTCGTGCCTGCAGCCACTTGCTCACGGGGCCCATCTTCACCACGCCAATGGCATCCGCCGCCATCGTGCAGCCCGGCAACGTCGAAGCCGCCGCCAGCGGGTAGATGTCGCCGTGCCGCGTGACCGCTTGGCGGATCATGTGCGCCTTGAAGGCCGGCAGCGGATCGCCAGCTTGGCCGACTCGCAGCGGACTGGCCGCGCTCGCGGCCCTGTCCTTGCCGCCGCCGCTCGGCCGCATCGGCTCCGTCTCCGACTCCGACGTGGAGATGACCGAGATCTGGTCGTCGTCCGAGATCTCAATGCCCGTCTTCTGCGCGCGCGCCAGCGCCCAGGCGCCAAACTGCGCAATCGAGCGAAACATGTGCTTGGCCGGACGCGTGAAGCTCAGTGTCGGCGCCACGTGGCAGAGGTCTTGCCAGACTTGCAGCTGCACGTCGGTCGGCTTGTACCGCGCAATGGCCGCCCGCGTCCGCTCGTCGAGGCGGTCGGCCGGCGGCGCGTATTTCTCGGGGTTGGCGCACTTGTGGGCAAGGTGGATCTGCTCGTCTCGGAGAAGCTCGCCGCCACCCACCATGATCAGCAGCGGTGGCAGCCCCCCCAGGGTCGGCTGCATGATCGGACTGACCAGCGGATGTGCCAGCATCTGGTTGGTGGTGTACATCTGCACGTCCGTGTCAGCAAAAAGGGAAGCCTCGTAGCCAGGACCAAGCAAAACGCGCGCACCTGGATCTGCTCCGAGACGTGCAGCTCCTGTCCGTCCGCCATGCAGGAGAGGCGGTTGACGTGCGAGGCCAGGTCCGCATCCGTGCTGCCGGCTCTGCTGCTCTGCCGCGCCATCTCCAGCAGCTCTTCCCCAGTCGGGGGCGGCCACGACATGGACGGCCGCTGGTGGAATCCGTACGGCGGGATGTAGTCGAGGGGACAGTCGTCCGCGACGCTGGGGAACGAATGGGCCAGGTCGACCCAGGGACTGATCAGCACCGCGCCAGCCGGCAGCGGGAGGCCACAGTCCCGCAACACAACGAGCAGCGAGACCACCATGCCGCCGCCGGCCGAGTCGCCAGCCAGGATGATCGTGCTGGGGTCCTGCAGCGTGAGCAGGTACAGGTAGGCTGCGAGACAGTCCTGCAAGCCGCACGGGAAGGGAAACTGGGGAGCCAGCCGGTACCGCGGCGCCAGGACGCGGGCCTTGAGCTTGCGGGCGTGGCGCTGCATCTGGTAGCGGTGCTCGTCGACACTGCCGAAAAAGTACGCGCCGCCGTGGACGTACAGCATCACGCGGTTCGCCGTCGCGCCCGTCCGCCGTCGCTCGCTGTAGTCGGCACGCATCTCGATCCACTCCGCCCGCAGTGGACTGCCCGGCTTGCGCCACTGCCACCACTGCCGCCCGCCGACCTGTCGGATGCCCTCTGGGCCCAGCTGCTGCTCGAGACTGTCGGCCGCTCGCCGCAGCTGCTCATCCGGCACCGTGACCTCCTCCACCCGTACCCATTGCGGATGCGGCACCCACTGGGACGTGAACGCCTGGACCTCCTCGACCGTGTGGTGCGATGCGTAGACGAGAAACGACCGGATCAGATGGAGGCCTTCGTCGTAGGACAAATGGGCTGTCGGCCGCTGGTGCAGCGGCTTTCGGTGCAGATACTGTACTTCCAGTCAGCCTGTATGCCTCCCGACACGGCCACGCCGTCCCACCCACATGAGAGAACAGCGTCGACACAATCGTCGGCGTGACGGCCAGAGACACAGTGGCCGTGTTGAGAACCATTTTCGGGCGTTTTGGCTCAAGCAGCTGATCGACAGGCAGCGCAAAACGAAACCAACATAGTCGAAACAGAAACGGAGAACACGATCGCCCAACCCGCCAAGATCCGACAATCCCAATCCCATAGTCCCCCAACTCCCTGTCAGACGCCTGGTGATGTCATATTACTAGCCTGTCTCTGCCGAAGGAGTGGGAAAAAATGGGGAGGAAAGTCGTCACGTGTTTGGCGGTTTCTCGATGTCTGCGCAGGAATGTAACCTCGCGTCATTGTGCAGCAGCCCAGTCGGCGAAATGCCAAGACGCTTTGTAGCCAGGAGCCCCGGGAATGGGCAAGAGCAGCAAGGCATGGCCAGTCCGCCCTGGAACATATTGGAATGCTAGGATTGCTAAATTCGCGTTTCCGGTGCTTTGGTGTCGCGGCAGCCTGGAAAACAGTTGTGACAGTATCGGCGAAGCAGCCAATGCATCGGAACCTCTTCTTTCGCACGAGTGGGAAGACGGAGTGCAAAGCAGACTCGTGATCAGCCCAAGTGGTATCTATATCTAATCCCTCTGTAAGAGTGTGTACAGAGCACGACTGCTCGTCCGCCGTAGTCTAAAAATTCGACGCCATCTACGTAACTAAATGGTACCCCCCCCTCTCGACGCAGCAGCTGCTCTAATTACAGAGTCCGGACACGGAGACCCCGCGGGCCAATATTTCCGCCTGTCAAAGTGCACAGGAGCTTGGCCCAGGCACAACTCTGTTGCAGCGGCGGAAGGCACGACGTTTGTTATACACGAATAGGAAGGAGGTGCTTTGTGCCTGGTTGGCCGACGCCGCCTTCATACGCCGCTTAAACTAGTTTCTGAAAAGTTTTTGAAAAAATGAAGCCAACAAGAACACCCTCTTTGTCTCTTTTCCCTCTCCCTTGCCTTGATGCCCTTGTCCACAAGATCGCTCCCGCCGTGCCCACCGACCACCACGCTCGCCGCCCGCCATGGCTGACACCACGCCCATAGCCCATGGAGCTCTGCCGCTGCGCAATCAGCAGCTGCCCGCCGACCTCGAGCCGACCCAGGAGGGGGCAGAACGCCAGTGGTTTGTGGGCAGCATCGATCAGGGCACCACGTCCTCGCGCTTCATCATATTTGACGGCAACGGCGTCCCGGTCGCCAGCCACCAGCTCGAGTTCGAGAATCTCTATCCTCAGTCGGGGTGAGTTGCCCTCTGATCCGAGGCATGTCTGTAGCCATCTGATGCTAAAGTCTGCTCGTCCAGATGGCACGAGCACAACCCCATGCTGCTGCTCGGCTCCGTCACCCACTGCGTCGAGGAGGCCATGCGCAAATTCGCCGCCCTGGGCTACGACAAGTCGCGCATCCGCTCCGTCGGCATCACCAACCAGCGTGAGACCACCCTCGTCTGGGACAGCCTGACCGGCGAGCCGCTCTACAACGCCGTGGTCTGGCCCGACACCCGCACCGCCGCGCTCGTCCGCGAGCTCAAGACCCGCCCCGGCGCCGACAAGATCCTCGACCTGTGCGGCCTGCCACTGTCCACCTATCCCAGTAGTGTCAAGTTGGCCTGGCTGCTCCGGAACGTCGATGCCGTCCGTGAGGCTGCCGACGCCGGCCGCCTGGCCTTTGGCACCGTCGATTCGTGGCTCATCTACAAGCTCAATGGCGGCGCCCAGCGCACCGGCGGCAAGCCCATCCACGTCACCGACAGCACCAATGCTAGCCGCACCATGTTCATGAACCTCCGAACTCTGCAGTACGACGATACCTTGCTCGACTTCTTCGGCATCGACCGCACCAAAGTCCAGCTGCCCAAGATCGTCCCCTCATCCGATGCCGAGGCCTTTGGCATCATCGCCGAAGGCGCCCTAGCAGGCATCCCCATTGCCGGCTGTCTCGGCGACCAATCCAGCGCCCTCGTCGGCCAGTGCGGCTTCCTTCCAGGCCAGGCCAAGAACACGTACGGAACCGGCTGCTTCCTGCTATACAACGTCGGTCCCGAGCCCGTCATCTCGCGCGCCGGTCTGCTGGCCACGGTGGCCTACGACTTTGGCCACGGACACCCGCCCATATACGCCCTCGAGGGCAGTATCGCTGTGGCTGGTGCGGGCGTCAAGTTTCTCACAAACAACTTTGGCTTCGCCACCGAGTCGAGCGAGATCAACGCCCTCGCCGAGAGTGTCGAGGATAACGGTGGCGTCGTGTTCGTTACCGCTTTCAGCGGTCTTTTCGCGCCCTACTGGATTGACGATGCCAAGGGCACACTGTGTGCGTTTACAGCTCATGTCCTTGCCCTTGCCCTTGCCCTTGTCCTTGCCTGGCGTATGTGACGCTGACATCCGCCACAGTTGGCATCACACAGTTCACAAAGAAGGGCCATATTGCACGCGCCACGCTCGAAGCCACCTGTTACCAGACCAAAGCCATCCTAGACGCCATGGAAAAGGACAGCGGCAAGCGGCTGGCGAGCCTGGCCGTCGACGGCGGCTTGTCGAACAGCGACCTCTGCATGCAGACACAGGCAGATGTCACCGGCATCCCCGTCGACCGCCCAGTCATGCGCGAGACCACAGCGCTCGGCGCTGCCATCGCTGCTGGCCTGGCCACGGGCGTGTGGAACCGGTTAGAGGACCTCCAGCACGTCAATCGTACGGGCCACCGCATCTTCCAACCGAACCCTGACCGGAAACGATTTGAGCGCATGGTCCGCAAGTGGGAGCAGGCCGTCGAAATGAGCCGGGGATGGGTGCGCAACGAGGCAGAAGAATAACTGTTTCATATCGTTTCATATCGTTCCATATCGGTTGCATCAAGAGGCCCATAGAAGGCAATATGGGCTGTCAGATCCCACGGCGTCGCCCAAGGTGCATCCATAGAGTTTGACAGATATGCACAAGCAATGTATAGGAAAACCCAGCTTGGATATCTTACACTAGCTATCCCAATCCCAGCACATGCCGGATCTCTATCTGAATAGGAAAGATTATGGCTTTTTTTGGCGGTTTGAAAAGGTGGCCGAGCAAGTGGCAAAAATATGCAATAAGAGCGAAGAATGGTCGGGGAATAACAAGGACGGAGGCCAAAGAGGAAGAGAGTCGCTGGGAATGATGCAAATATCAAAGAGTATATGGCTGGAAAACCGCCCGTTTGGACGCAGATTACGAGAAACATATTGTTTTGTTTTGCAGAGAAAGAAGTAGAACTGCGCCCAAAGAAGTAAAGGGGTATGTATCCTCCTCGCAGGCGGTAAATGGGTGCAATATCCCGGTCGGTTAGCAGAAAGCCTCCCTGTCGCTCAGCCAATCGGCCAGTGGTAGGCTACATAATAATAGCCGGAGCATCAACGTTGACCTTGATGCTCTTGTGTGGCAGAACGCTGCCGCCGTTGACGTAGATCTCATCGCCAATGGTGACGTCATCGCCCAGAACCGTGACGTTCTCCAGCCGGGCCCAGCGGCCGACCTTGCTGTTCCAGCCGACGATGGTGCTCTTGACCCAGGCGTGGTCGTCAACCTTGGAGCCAGACAGGAGCACGCTGCGCTGCAGCCGGACGCCGTCGCCGACGACCACGTTGGGGCCAATGGTGACGTTGGGGCCTATCCGGCAGTTCTTGCCGATCTTGGCCGAAGGATCGACCAACACATTGCCGCCGTGCACGTATGGCGCAGTCGGCGGGGTCAGTAGCTTGGAACCCTTCTTCGTGAGCGAGGTGAGGTACAGGCAGGTGCCTGTCAAAAAGTCCTTGGGCTGGCCAACGTCCATCCAGTAGCCCTCGAGGTCGAACGAGTGTAACTGGCCGTCGCTAACCATTCCCGGGAACGTCTCCTGCTCGATCGACGTCGGCCGCAGCTCGATACGGTCGAGCACAGAGGTGTTGAGAAGGTAGAGGCCAGCATTGATGCGGTTGCCCACAAATTCGACGGGCTTCTCGACAAAGCGGTCGATACGCGACGGGTGCGACGGCTTGTGGACAATAACACCGTACTTGGACGGCTCCTCCACCTTGGTCACCACAATGGTGCCCTCGTCGCCGTGAGCCTTGTGGAAGGCAGCAAGCTCCTTGAAGGGGAAATCGCAAATAATGTCCGAGTTGAGGACAAAGAAGGGCGAGTCGTCCTTGCGAAGCACCTTTTCTGCAAGTTTCAACGGACCAGCCGTGCCGAGAGGCTCAGTCTCGATAGAAAAGGTGATGTTGACGCCAAAGTCCTCGGCAATCTATACGTCAAAATGCTGAATTAGCGACTGGGCGGTCTTCGGCTTTCAGACAACACCACGATTTGGCGCACCTGGGCTAAGCGGTCTTCCATGACTTCGGGCCGGTAGTTGACAGCAAGCACGACATCAGTCACTCCTGCGGCGGCCAGGGCTTCGATTTGGTGGACAATCATGGGCTTGTTGCCGAACTCGACCAATGGCTTGGGAAGTGTGAGAGTCTGGGGGCGGAGAGGTGGCGAGTCAGTCAAAATTGCTTCCAGTCAGTCGGGTATCAAGGCGCGCATGGAGGCATACGAGGGGCCGCAGACGCGTGCCAAAGCCGCCGACGAGAATAAGGGCTGTAGTAGAAGCCACGTTAGCGGGGCGCATTCAAGATGGTGGTCTGCCACGGTGGCTGCCAGAGGAAGAGCCGCCTGCAGCACCAAAAGAAGGCGTGCTGATCCTCGGGCTTTCTTATCCTCCCCATCGTCGTTTATAAACGTACCCTTCATTTTTGCGGGAGGGTGATATTATTGAGGCTTCTTGGTCTAGAGGCAAATAAAGAGCTTTAGAAATGTAAAGTCAATAATGAACGTCGAGAAAGAAACTTTATAGAAAAGGCGGTGGTGAGCTGAAAGGCAATGCTTGTCGAGGAAGAAAGTGGTTGACTGGGAGGAGAAACGCGAAATCGCGAAAGACGTTTGTAGTTCGAAATGACGAGAGAAAGGGGGAGAGGGCAAGGGAGGAAATGGCACTAAAATGCTGGCCTCGAAATGCCTCCTGACCTCCTAGGCGGTTTTGCAGGGACCCGAGAAAAAGCCAGATGGCGAAACGGTGCTGTGTGTGTGCTAATTTTAAATGTTGCGAAGACCGGACTGGACATTGAAGGGACAACCCAAATATGTGTAGAGCGGTTTGTAAGACGGCTTACCAGATGTGCGTTTTGCGAGGTACTCGGAGCAGAATCGGGATGTAGAAAGCGTGCAATGCACCAAAGCTAGAGAGGACAGGTTTCTTCTTTTTCAAGCTAAAAGAGGCAAATTTGGGGGCATCAAGGTCGTCTAGAGGGTACGAGTAATAAGGTTCGTAGTTTTACAAGTACATACTTTGTATCTTGTGGCGCTATGGTGCTGAGCCACGCGTTGTTCCTAGCTCCTGTTGTCTCGACCCCGCTAAGGAGTCCACGACGGCCTACGACGTACGGAGTACTCCGTACGACATGCAGAGCACAAAATGCATGAAAGCACCCGTTTGAATTTTTAAAGAGAACACGTATCTCAGCTGGTGGCCCTTGCTGCTGCTCTTGCGGCGGAGCATCTTGACAGAAGAAAGGGGAAGACGTGCGCTGCCTCGTTAAAAAGGGGCAGAGGGGCCCTGAATCAGTCAAGTGGGGCGACCAATCAGCATACGTGGACACCAACACGAGCCAGATGACTTTCCCATACGGGCTCGTATGCACGAGTACTTCTAGCAACTAATTTCTACGACTTTCGGCCACAGGATCAGGATACCAACCACACTACAAGTAACGTGTGGGCACACACATACCACGTACCACCTTCTCGTTCGATGCACATGACCTCTCGTCCTCGTATTGTCTTGTCCGTCGAATGGAATTGTAAGGTTGCAATTTCTCTGTATCATACTCGTGCTCGTATTTCCCCTAGTGCATCTTTGGGCTGCGTACGAGTACTCAAAGTGGTCGGCTTTGTATCATCTTGTGTTCTTGGACCCCCAAAGTTTGCCCTCGCCGAAAATGTAATGGTTCAGCTTAATGCCCGCGCCGCAACCCCACTGATGGGGCCATTCATTTGGCCAGCCTCGTCTTTTGGTCGGAAATAATATTACTGTGCATCTGGCGGGCAAATTCCAAACCTGGCACGTTCACGTGAGACTAAATGAAGAGCTCGCGGGTGGGGCTCCACAACCCGAAGCCGTGCCGCGCCCAATGCAAAAATCAGGCCAGAGTATGAGATGAGTGCCAGGAGTGATTTGTGTGATAATTGAAACCGGTCAGCTCAATAAGGAGCGGCCAAAATGGAAAAGACTCTAAGACGAGGCAGAAAGGCGACAGAAAGCCAGGGTCGTAAGACATCGTACTCGTAATTGCATCACAAAGCTTTCGGCCTGCGTACTCTGCTGTGCTATATCCAGCCCAACGGGGTTTCTCAAAACTTGATAGCCTTGCATTTGACTACCAGCTTGCGTTCACCTAGTCGAGCATGACTAAGAGTTAAGTTTAACCTTCAGTAAGTATCCTATGGACACGGTGAAGACAGAAGTCGCCAACCCATAATACCATTCGAGCTCCACTAGGTAGTAGGCAAGGCTTCAGGTGTTGGAGAATTTTGAGACTATCGAACCTGGGTTTCTGGGTAAACAGGACAGTAGCATTACTAATACCATTCAATGAGGGAAAAAAATAGAACGCAATGATTTTGTATAGTAAGAAGCTCGGCAGGGGCCCATCAAAACAACTGCAGCAAAATGTAAGCCAAAAGATTGTGATTTTTTATTTGACTGATGGAGATGTGTAGTGCTCGCTAAACGGCCCTGTCTATGTCGTAACGTCATGAAAAGATTGTAGTGTGAAAGAAATACAGATGTCTTGCCGTCCAGGAAATGCTTTTGTTGTTCTCATGTCTCATAAACCCCCCTCGATTGTCTCAAGAATGACCAGTACAGCCAGCGGGTATTTCTCAGAATGTCGTAATTGCCGTGAAGCATCATGTGAAAGTGTATTGTATCGTAGGTCGGAAACGGAAAAGGGCTGAAAAGATGGGATGAATGAGGAAAGAAGGGAAAAGAAATCAGATAGCTGGATGTGCCCATGTAGGAGGAAATCAAAGAATATCGTGGTCCAGTCGACGCAAAGGAGATGTTGGTCAGAGGGTAGCCTTCATGTCACCCGTGTCGGTGGCCATCTGATTGTTTGGTGGCTGGGAAGAAGGGCACGCTGTGGGATCGCATTCGTTCCTCCAATCAGCAACCCAAGCTGGGTCGTGATCAAGGGTGTCGTTATCGGTTCACCTGGCTCAAGGCCGTGTATGCACCTAGTCGAAGGAAGCGGTAGAAGAGCTGCTCGAATGGTTGCCCGAGGACCTGCGAGTCTGGCTGGACTTGGAGTGGCCAGACGATGTTTGGCGCCCTCTCCTGTGCTTGCGGCTGCTCTCGTCGGCGGGAAGCCCTTGAACGATTCCGTTACGGGCCAACATGCCTCCATTGACAGAAAAGTTTCGGCAGACCATAAAGGCGCGCATGGCAGCATTCTCCTGGGCCAGTAGGTCGGATGCGTACGCAAGGTCAGTCTGGTATTCGCGGCCGTTCACCAGCACCAAGCAAGTGTAGCCGTTGTGGTCCTGGTAGCACTCATACATCGGATCCCGCCAACCTCGGCGCCGACAAAGGCCTAGACAGAAGGAGAGTTGCATTAGCACCGAGTCATCGATCTCCCAAAAGCAAAACACGAGTTCCCCAGATGGCGTTGACACGCTTCCACGCGCGGGAACTGTTTGACATTGAAACAGCCGCATTGCGGCCCAATGATCCCGGGGTAGGCTATTCTGCATGCGCCTGCGCGATACGCACGACACACATGGCACACACGCACTCGCACCCATGAAAACTTTGCGCACAGAGCCGACCATTGGACTCGAATACTCCGCCTAGCGGGCACAGATGTCTCAACAGAGGCTTAAAGGCACGTCGGCGAAGCGATGAACACGCTCATTGGCAAAAGTGAAAGCTGGGATGACACACTCACTTTCCAGGTATTGCATGTAGAAGCCGAAGCCACTCATTTTGGCGGCCTCGTTTGAAACCGTGGGGATGGGATCCGAGAGGCCAAGCGCGTGTGTATCAGAACCGTGATAGCAGTCAAGCTCCAAGAATAGCCTTTCCAGGAAAAAGAAATGCGGCAGAACTGATCAACCAGACTGTTGTAGTCCGGGGGGGTGGACGGCAAACGTCAAGAGTATGGCCTCGATCCGGATCTGTCCAATGCACTGCTGCCCAACTGGAGTGGACGTGCTAGCGGCAAGCAGCTGTTTGTAGCCAGAGGCACGAGACACTCGGAGCTCCAAATCTACACAGTTCCGATAAGATTGGGGAAGGGTAGGGGAGTGGGTAGATTCGGCTTGAAACCAGGGTGACAATGGGAGTTGGGCGTGCAAGTTCAAGTAGGAGAGAGGAATGAGGTGGATGGTAGTAAGTATGAAGGTTTAAAGCTGCTCATATGCAACGTTGTCAAGTCCCTGGGTCAGAAGCAATATGGCTCGATCAGCAACGGCGAGACATGAGTGTTATATTGCAGAAAAGAGGCCGGCTTAGTGCGGGGCTGGAACTGGGACTGGCTAGATAGCAGCGCGAATGGAGGAAAGGGAGCAGCATAGAGCAAGCGGGACGGACGAAGATGCATGTCGAGATGCGGCTCTCAGAGTGTGACCCCATCTTGATGTGTTGGCGCTGCGGTTGCCAGTTGATAAAAACAGACGAGACTAGGAGGCTCCACCAAGCACTTGAAGGTGGGGAGGGAAATATTATGAAGGAACAGCGGCGCATCATCAAACCTGGCCTGAAGATCTCCTCGATAAGTGGAGGCCAGAGCCAGGAGTACCCGCCAAGCGGCGGAAGGAGACAATTACAATTGCTCCAGTTTGCCGTATATATTGGGCCGGTGTCCGGGGGTAGGAAAAGGCAGCAAAAAAGGGGGGTGGAAAGCGGAGGGTGTGTGGCAAGTAAAGCCCCGGGATGTTAGTACTCGTAGGGTTAACAGCTCGTGAGCAGACTCGAGGGGGGCTGGGAAAGCAGCGAGTGCAAGAGACGGGATACGAGCAGAAGGCCAGCGTCATGCAGGCCTAGCAAGCATGGTGAGGTGGCAAAATGGAACCAGATTAAACCCGGCCAGGCGCCTTGCCAGAGTTTTTATTCTGCGGCCACACAAAGAACAATAAAATGCAGAGCGGTAATGTACGAGTACGAGTGAGATGGAATCCAGGAGGGCTTTCCGGCCGGCTGCCAGGTTCGTAGGAGCTGCAGACGAACTAGGAAACGGAGCGGCGTTTTGTCCACTTGCGCCGTTTATTCTCGAAAGACTTTCGATTCGCTACGCCGGCGCCGATGGAGAATATTTGGGGTGCTTTTGTCCGGATGGCCTCCACCCTCTCCCTGTCTGGTCGGCGGCCGACCGCATGTACCCGGAATTGGACTGGTGAGCTTCTCGGCAGGACATGGCGGATGGTGAGGTGGCAGGCGGCCATCACAAGAACCAGGGTGCTGTACAACCATGCCGTACTCTGTACGGAGCAGAAGGAAGGCGAACAGACCTCTCCACCTGTCATGCGTCAGACATACGGAGTAGAGTCATGGCAACGGTCACTAGAAGCGAGACGGAGCAAAAAAGCAAGGAAAGCCAGCCACGTTGACATTTCGTGCAGACGGTGCGGCAAGAAAAGGAATCTAAAAATGGGCAAAATAAAAAAAGAGAATTGATAAAATGGAATGGAAGGCGGAAGGGGGGGCAAAGCGTCGCGCAGGCGTAGACGTAACGATGCAGAATCCCCGAGATCCACACTGCAAGGTAAGGATACCTGTCCTGGCCGGCGGAGTACCTGTAGGGCTCCTTCCCTGGGCGATACGCAGTACGCTCACGGGCGCGCCACTGCGTCAACTAGAACTGGCTGGGCCTCTTCATGGGGGAGGGGGGGGGAGGGGGACACAGAGACCCAACGAGACACGGAAGCCGCACTGGAAGATGGAAGCATGGAAACAGCGTCAGTGTGAGAGGTCCCAGGTTGCCGGTAGCGCATTCGCCCATCGGCACAGAGGAGAGAGCAGCAAATCAGAGCGGGCTGCAGGGGCTGCTGACTAGAGCCACAGCTAAAGTAGCACGGGGGTGGCAGCAGCCACCAGACGCTTGGCAGGATGTGCGAGAGGTACGGAGCAAGATACGTGTATTGCAGTTGTGCCGAGGGAAAATCTTACGACGTCGTGTCGGCGTGTCGTGTGGGAGATCACTCGTACGGTATCGGGCTGCTGGCCTGCAGGTCGGTAGCGTCAGGGCGGCGTTTAGGCGTCGGACTCCGCGCAGGTATCTTTACCAGAGGGCACGAAGACGATGGAGGGGAAGTGCAAGTTGACAAAGGGAGGGGTCTGAACAAAGGGTATGGCCAGAAGGACCAGGGTTGCTCACATAGATGCGCGGCTAGGCTGGGTGGATGTGGGCCATGGGCGAACCGCGAAGTCGGTGAAGGAGGGGGACGGGGCGAGGCCAGCGTCGACATGATGAGCTGCATGAACAGTGGATAGGGGCAGGCGAACCCTTACATGAGGTTGTGTGGATTGGCCGTTGGCGTCAACGGTCGGATTTTGCGGTTTGTGAGTGGAGGAGCGGCGACGAAGGCGAAATTACAACTGCGGGCTACTGGAAGACAGGCAGTCCTCATGCATGATGAGTTGGCAATGCCGCCGGTGGTGAGGGCGAGGATAAATCCGGAAAAATCTCGAATGAAGGCAGATTTGTGGCGGCGTTTATTTATCTTTTTTTTTTGTCTGGCTTCCAGTCTAATTATTTTCAGTATTTTACGACTTCCTACCAGAGGCGTGTGACCCGGGCTGTCTTGCAGTTATGGCGACCATAGCCGCTGGCCTCCAGCTATGTTTGGCAATCATGTACGCTCTTTCCCAACTGCACCTCCGTTTCAGAAAGAGCGATGGACACGCCTACGAGTACTTACGGAGTATTGAAGAACAAAGAACAATACAGAGTACAGTGCATTGATTTAGTTTGAGACGTCCGTCCGTACGAGTTACGAGTATCAAATGCTCGCGCTGTCGAGGAGACAGGGCACAGAGGCGTGAGCTTTGGTGTGGGGAGGAGGGGCCAGCATTAGACGAAGTGGGGGGGGGGGGGGGGGGGGGGGGGCAAAGGAAAAAGAAGAGTCGAAAGTTCGACAACACTTGCAGAAAGGCCGCGGCTGGAAAACGGCTGACGGACGATGAGAGGCGACTGTGGTCTCAGCTGCACCTTGATATTTTCTCGGCAACAGGCTAGCAATTTACACTTCCTTCCGGATCAGTTGGTGAAGTGTCAACAAAGACGTGGGATATACGAGTACTTGGTCGAGTGCATTCTCCACGCGGACCAAAAAAAAAACAGTCGCGGACATAAGATGTGAGATAATAGGCGGGATTACTCCGTACAAGCAACAGCCGAGCTGTGGCCGAGAGGCCATCTGGCCCACGTCTTTTCTGCCGCCAAGCTAGGTGCCAGTCGGCAGATACGACGGTGCTGGACGCTGGCTCTTCGCCCGGGTCCTTTTTTATGTAGGCTCATGCATGTGCTAAAAACGACAACGAAGAGTGCATGTGCGCGACTACGAGTACGCCGTACCACGCGGTTCGCAGTACCCGTAGAGTTTTTTGCGGACGGAAAACAAGCGGCACACAAAGGCGACCAGAGGTGGTATCGACCATGTGGACGTTGCGAGAATGGTGGGACGAAATATCGGTGTCCTGCCGTCTCTGCATTTGCAACACTGGGCAGACTTACCGACATTGGGGGGGGGGGGGGGGGGGGGGGGGGGGGCAAATGGAGGTGAGTGTACAAGTACGGAGTATGTTCTCACTAGCGCGGGCACCGTCTGGGATATATATCCATGCAAGCAATGGGGCCAATGTAACGCAGCCCGTCGCCGTCAGCTTTACTGTTGTGCCTCGTGCGTACGGAGCAATAATGCTCGGGTATGAGTACTCGTATGCGACAGAGAAGCAGATACGATGCGGACAGGCCGGGGTAACGAGGCCGTGGCAACATGCGATTTCGGGGTCTCTTGCCTGGAGGAAAACGGCGACCGAAGCCTTCAAGCCTCCAATCCGGTGTGAGCAGCCAGGTCATGAGGCCGTGGCGGGTTGTTCCGTCGACGTACTCCGTAGAGACAGTCTCAAAGGGCTCGCGGGAGGGAGAATGCATGCAGGGGGTTCGGGCTGGAAAACGCCCTGCATGTCTTTGTTGCTGTTGCATGCTTGCAGTGCTCGACTCCGTTATGGCGTCGCAGCCCGGCTTACCCGCACCCCGTCGACCACGCTGGCGGAAGGCACAGGCTGTTTACGCTTACGCTTGCCGATGTCGCCATTGGCTATCTGCCTGATTTTTGCAACTGTAGCCGGGAAGAGAGACATGTTTTTGTATTTTTGTAGAGCGCAGTACAACTTCCGGGAGAACAAGCCATCGTCCGTTTTCAGCGGCCGACTTTAAAAGCCCGCCTTGGCCCGGAAAAAGGCCTGGATCTGCGCGACGCCGTCCGCAGGAATGGTATAGACGGGATGGAGCGTGTTCACGCGGTCTGCCTCGTCAAACACCTGCTCGTGGTCACTCACCAAGGGCGACACAAGCCAGGTGGAGTCGGTCGGGACGGTCGGGGCGTACGGATCTCTGTCGCTCGATGCTGGCGCAGCGTCCGGCGCCATAAGCTCCCACTTATGCTGTGCGGAGCTCAGCCCTGAGAGGACGTAGCAGGTGTGGTAGGGGTCGGACATGCTGCAGAGATTGCACGACGCAGTCAGCCATCAGGCGAAATCAGATAGGCAAGAGCAAGAGCACGGCGAGGGAGCCTACCGGCCGGGCTTGTCGCGCAGACCGCCACGCTTCGTCTGGTCCTGGCAGCAGCAGAGGATGTAGCGAATGAGGCCCTCGCGGCTGAAGAGCGACTGTGCGGGCGGTGCGGTTTTGCCGTGGGTGGAGGGCCCGAGACAGGCCTCTACCAGGGGCCAGCAGTCGCCGACCCAGTGGCTGTAGCAACCGTCGACGAGCTTGTTGGTGCGCCCGGAGAAGCCGCCCTCGGGCGCATACTGGCGTGCGGAGAGCCATGACACGAGGCGCGGCACGTCGAGGTACCTAGGTTCCAGGACGGACGTGTTAGTCGAGGACGTGACGGTGGCGGTGGTGGTGGTGGTGGTAGTGGTGGTGGTAGTGGTGGTGGTGGCGGTGGGCAGGCGCTCCTCCATCGCGTCCGCGTAGCCACCGGCCGCCCTGCGGCCGCCTGCGGCCGCCACCGTCAACACCACCTTGCAAACACAGACCGGGAGCCCGCATGCAGAGATTCTTGTCACGCTGTGACTGGACGGGCTGAAAGGAAGGCAATGGGACATACCGAGGGATGGAACGGTCTGGAGAGTCTAGAATGGATAGACAGCCCAGTGCGCAGAAGGCATAGCCTCCGTGCGCCTCCGAGCCAGGCTGGGCCGATATGCCGCCCTCGTATGTCTGGCCTGTTTATTTTAATTTTGGTCCACGTTAGCCAGTCCAGACGGCGGCTGACACGTAGCACCAACGAAAAGCAAAGAGGGAGATACGCACACCTCTGGACATAGCTGGCCAGTCCGGTGAAGAGGGTCGGATGGTCGGGCGTCCAGGCTGGCGAGTCGGGGCTCAGCTCGAGGGGGAGATTCAGGAGCGAGATGACGACTGCCGCACAGTAGGCGCCGCTGCGATCGTCAGGATCCCGGGCGAAGGAGAGGGGGGGGAGGGAGAGAGAGAGAGAAGCGACCTACCGCACATCCACCTCGGCACCGATGGACATTTGAAATCCGCCGCTGGGCTGCTTGAGGGCGCAGAGCCACTTCCACAGGCCGCGGCGGTCGATGGCGTCGTAGCACTCCTGGCCGCCGACAATGGCCAGCGAGAGCACGGCGGCGTACGTGGTGGCGAGGTGCGAGACCTGGCCGTGGCCGCCGCCGAAACCGCCCGAGGGGTTCTGCATGGAGCGGACGGTGTCCACGAGGCGCTGGCGGTAGGGCGCCACGTCCTCGCCCAGCAGGGAGAGTCCGTTGAGGCACCAGTACAGCAGCCAGGGGCGGCTGGCGTCGTAGCCCACAAAAGCGCCCGGGAGCGCCTCGAGACTGGTCCGCAGAAAGCGGGCGTGTCGGGCGCGGGCCAGCCGAGGCACGCCCGAGGCGTTGTAGTCGCTCAGGCCGGCGACGCCGTCGCCGGCCATAAAGGGCAGACAGAGCTGGACGGTGTCGTCCTGCACGGCGGACGTGTCGGTCTGCAGCGCGTCCCGCACCCGGGGCGGGCGCGTGAAGAGGTCGGGGATCATGGCGGCCGGTTCCACGAGCTCTGGCTGGCAGGTCCCGGTGATGGCGCCGCTGCTGACAAACTCTTCGTCGGCGTCGGTGGACGCGGAAGAGGCCGATGTCATGGCCGGCCGTCGCTTGGCTGTCCTTATAAAGACTGCGCGGTGGCTGTACCGAGTCGCTTTGGCCCTAGCCTTCAGGCCGATCATGTGGCTCAAGGCAAGGGAGAGGCAGACGTCTATGGGCACAATACCATGGCCACTCGCGATTGTTTCCCGATGCGTCTCTGGGCTGCTCTTTGTTGGGCGGGCTTCCGCCCTGGACAGGAGATTTGCTGGCACGGATCCGGCAGCGAATAGCGGTGCAAGGCTGAGCCGCACGTGTCTTGGGGGCCGTCGAGAAGCGTGCAAGTGAAGTTCGATGTCGCATGCGGCAGACCACGCGGTGTCTGTCCCCAATTTTGGTGTCCGCTTCCAGCGGGCTCCAGCTTTCTGCCAGAATCAGAATGGACGGAGGCTGGCCGCCGCGCCTCGCCTCCGGTTTTGGGGCAAATCGGGCAAATCGGGCAGGGGCCGCCAGCAGCCCAGAGCCCAGACGGAAGGCAGGACCAAAAACGCCATTCGACATTCCAGTCGGGAAGGCGAGCACAAGACGGCAGGCACGGCGGGCGGGCGCACACAGAAAGACACAGTGCGTGTTCCGTCGAGGGCCTGTCTGGGACTGTACCGGGCACCAGCCACAGTCCGCGCCACGCCAACATGGTTTTTTTTTGGCGACATCTTAAGATCTTGCCGGCGTGTTGGGGCTGGGCCTGACGGACAAACTTTTTGCTTTGGTCATGACTCGCACACAACTGAGCCCCAACGATCCTGGAGGACAAGCGGCCGCAATTTTTCCATCAGTGACAGACCCGGTTCCCATCAAATGTGTTCTTCATCAGCCGCGTGTATGACACCGACCCATCGAGTCTCCCGAACCGGAGCCGACGGCAAGCCATTCGTATGTTTGCGCCGGCCGCGCTATGGACTGCGTCTCTCTGTCGACTGAGTAGCCAGAACTGAATGATCTGTGCCCGGACGCCGCTGCACACTGACTAGCCCCCCCCCCCTGGTCGCCCCTCACGCGGCGCTCACTTTTCGCCCACCGGACGGTGACGACTGGACGGCGCCCGACGCCCGGAACGAATCCCGACGAAGCCGACGAAGCCGACGGAGACATGGCAACCAAAAAAGAGGCCGTCGAGGCCGAGAGGCCCTGGCTGTACGTGTACTTGGGCTGCCGTCTCGCTGCCCTCCTCGTGTCCCACACCTTTTTTTTTCTTTTTTTCTCTTTCTTCTTCCCCCTCACTGCCGGGCTGACCAATTGTTTGCCGTACAGGGAAGCCAAGAAGATCATCCATGGCATGCAGAAGAAGCTGGGCCAGATGAGCAAGGATGACAGCAGCAACAAGAAGCTAGCCGATCTGGAGGCTGTGGAACATATGCTGGAGACGTACGTAACAGTCGAGTGAAGCCGCTCTCAAAGTCAATCTGACCGGACGACAGGCTCCGTCTGGCTTGCATGGCCACGACGTTTTCAGATTTCCAGTTTGCGCACGACAACCGTGTCCTGGACAAGCTCTGGCAGGTGCACGCACTGATCAGCACCGAGTACAAGAAGGCACTGCAGCGCCACCGCGGCCACGGACAGATTGTGCAGTTCCGCACGATCGAGAAGCAGTACGCCAAGCACCTCAAGACGGCGCAGTACTTTTACAAGGGCTTTGTGGAGCGGCTGTCGGCGCGGTACCAGCTGGTGCCGCTGCAGCGAGTGGCCCGGCTGATGAAGTCGGAGACGATCAAGCTGGACGAGGTGATTGACGCGCGCGAGGCCAATCTGAGCCAGCAGGTGACGCTCGCCTGCTACCGGACGCTGCTGCATCTCGGCGACCTGGCGCGCTACCGCATCAACACATCCCGGCAAAAGGGCCACAACCCGGACATGGCGCTGACCTACTACGGCCTGGCCCAGGACCTGATGCCGCACGAAGGCGACGCCCACCACCAGATGGCCGTGGTGATGGCCGACCAGCACAAGGAGTTTGCGGTCGTCTACCACTTTTTCCGCTCGTGGGCGGTGCAGCATCCCAACAACCTGGCGCCGCAGAATCTGGCCTCGGAGTTCAAGCGCCTGCTGCAGCCGACGGCGAGCCGCAAGGCCGGCAACGCCGCGCCGGACCCCTACGACACCTTTGGCTCCTGGCTGACCCGCCTGCATGCGTACTACTTCCGCGGCGAGGACTTTTCCCAGCAGGACGAGCTGGAGCGCGAGGTGCTGCACCGCTGGGAGGTGCTGCTCCGGTCGGCCGAGCAGCCGGCCTACCTCCAAAAGGCCGTCCTCGCGAGCATTGCCGCCTATGATATTGCCCTGAGACGAGTGCGAGGTGAGCCGCCCGGCCCGTGGTCACTCCTGCGGTGTGGTCCGCGTTGTGATTTGCTGACTCGTGCAGACGAATGGAGCGCCAGCAAGTCCCGGTCGTGCCAGTTCATCCTCCGCTTCCTGGTCCGCACCATGCTCGTGCTCAGCCGCGTCCTGGAAGACGAAACGCAGCGCCTGTTTGGCGGGCCGACAGCCTCGCAGGAGAGCGGGCCGGCCAGCAGCCCCAAGACGCCCAAGAAGAAGAACGCCGCCTCCGACACGTGCCTCTCGCTGTTCCGCACCTGCATGGCCTGGATCCTCGCCCAGAGCCAGGACCTCGTCACCTTCCAGGAACACCTGGCCCCCCACATTGTCGAGATGCACCGAGCCGTCACGCGCTGCCTGTCGCTTTTTGTCGACATTATTTCCGGCACCACGGCCGCCCCGGCCCCGTATCTGCTGGCCGAGGACGCCGAGCTGCTCGGCCTGGCCCCCCTGGACAGCTGGACGGCCCTCCACCCCCCCGGCGCCACCGACACGTTCAAGCTCCGCATCGGCGAGGCTGGCGTGCAGCGTCTGGACCCGGCCCACGAGACGCTGGCGCGCATCTACGACATTGTCGAGTGCGCCATCAAGCTCGTGAGCGACGACGCGTTTCCCTGGGTGGCCACCACCGTCACCGAGGACAGCCGCGAGGTTACCCGCATCTGCTACCAGGACGACTATGTGGCCTACACCTCCCCCGCCCCTGCTGCGGCCCCCCTTGCGACGCCAGCCGCCGCCGTGGCCGTGGCCGTGACCGTCTCGGCTCCCCCTGCGACTGCCGCCGGCCCGTCCTCGAGCAACGTGCTGCCGACCGGCCGACCGCACACCGAGACAGCCACGGCGCCCCCGGCTGCGACCGCCGCCGCTCCGCCGTCCACGAGTCCCAGCATGTCCTGGGCTCCCTGGACGGGGAGCTATCCGAATCTCTCTGGGCCCAGCAGCCGCCCAGCCGTGCCTGCTACCGGCCAGGACACGTACGACAAGACTCTGCCGCTCGACGCCGAGCTCGACCTGCTCGACTCCGAGGCCTTTAGCCGCGTGGAAACCTTTTTGAGCCCGCCCGAGTCGAGCCAGCCACGGCCGGCCGGCGACCCAACCCGAGCGCCGTCGGCGAACCGGTCGAACCGGTCGAATCGGTCGAACCTCTCGAACCTGTCGTCCGTCTACGGGATGCATACGGCCACGGCCGACGACATCTTTGGGCAGCTGCCCACGCAGCAATCGCCAGTCGTGGCCGGTGCCGGCGCAGGCGCCGGGTCGAGCCAGACCAAGACGTTCCCCAGCCTTCCCTGGGAGTTTGTCTTCCAGCCGACGCCGTACCAGCCGTCTCCCCAGACGGCATCAGCAGCGGCCGGGTCCGCCTCGTGGGGGCGAGTGCCGGCGGCCGCAACGGTGGACGAGAGAATGGCCTCGCTGGCGCTGGCGACGACCCCGGTCATGCCGTCGTCCCGCGGCTTTCCCACCGCCCTGTCGCCTGTCGGCGCGGCCTGGGCGCCGACGCCGACCGACGGCCGCCTGCTGCCGCAGCAGCTCCAGCAGGCCCAGGCCGAGTCGCTCGGCTTCGGCAACAGCCAACCCGGGTTCTACTCCAGCAGCTTCTCGGTGAACCCGTTGTCGAGTATGCCGTCCGTCCAGAGCCCGCGCGGCCTGCCGCCCGACCGCCACAGCCACCTGGGCGAGCCGTTTGAGACGTCGCCGACGCAGCGTGATTTGTTCTCCCAGCAGGCCGTGCGGCGCAAGTGGGAAGAGGCCGCGACGGCATGGGGCCGCGGCGCGCCGGCTTCGCGCAACGACCCGACGCACTTCCGCAACACCGTCCGCCAGACGAGCCTCATGGACGAGACGAATGTCTACGACCGGAATGCCCTGCTCAGCGCCTTTGACGACGCCTCGGGCAGTCCCAAGACACCGCGGTAAGCGTCCGAGGCGTCTGCGGACACGGAACCACAGACCCACCAAAACTACAACAGAATCACTTGGCAGCATGGCAAGACAGGCTACGGCGGCCTTGCAGCAGCAGCAGCAGCAGCAGCAGCAGCAGCAGCAGCAAACCCAAGGTCCGACCCCCGCGCCCAGCCACATCAAACAACAAACAGCCTACGTGGCAGTTCACTTGCCATGTCCTTGGTCACAGTCCCCATCTACAACCACGAGCACGTCACCGGTCGTCAATTGTCACCGATCAGACCGGCAAGGCCCGCTCATTTTCGGCGTCAAACGCGCCCTGTTGTTGTTGTTGTATCTTTGAGATATAAAGTTGAATTTCGCAATGCTTATTTTCCCACGCCCCGTGTGTGGGTGCGTCTGCCGTGTTGTTGAAACTTCTGCATGCCCCTCGCATGTCCCTGTTTCCTGTTTTCCGCTCCTTGTTGCCGTGGCTCGTCCACGCAAAACCCGCCCCCGTGTCTAGGCAGAGAAAGTCTGCTTCGGGAAGGGATAGCTGTTTAGCCAATATTGTTAGCTTGAGACCATTAAAACCAAGTCGCTCGTTCCGGCAGGAGTACACGTACGCAGCGCCCAGCTGGGTCAGCGAGAGGCGGGCCAGCCACTGGCCCTGCTTGATGCTCTGCTCCAGGGGCTTGCCCTCAATGATGCCCGCGGCCAGGCCGGCGGCAAACGCGTCGCCCGCGCCCGTGGTGTCGACAATCTCCTCCTTGGCAATCGGCAGCACGGCAAACTCGCGGACCTCGTCCTCGCCCTGCACGGCCACAATGGTGGGCTCGCTGCCGTGCGTGACAATGGCCACCCGCTTCCGCTGGCTGTTCGCCTTGGGCAGGTTGGCCATGTGCTTGGCCAGCGCCTTGAGCTCGGCCGTCGACACCTTGTCGACCTCGGCCAGGTCAATGTTGCTGATGCCGTGCGCGTTGCCGAACGCGGCCGCCTCGCCCTCGTTGCCGAGCACGTAGTCGAGGTACGGCATCGTGGCATCGAGCGCGTCCTTGAACGCCAGCGGGATAAACGGCGCCGAGATGGACAGTATAAACGTCTTGTTCTTGGCCGCCGCCTCCTTGGCCAGCGCCATGATGGCCGGCGGGCACACCGTCAGGTGGTAGCCGCCAATGTAGTACGCCTCAGCACCCTCGACCAGCTTCCAGATCGGCGGCGACTGCAGGTGCGCCAGGTCGTAGCAGTTGGCCGCCGCCAGCTCCGTCACCATGCTGCGGTTGCCCGGCGTCACCACCACCGCGCACCGGCCCGTCGACTCCTTGGCGTCCACGCGGTACTCGACCCGCAGGCCCGCCTTGGAGGCCGTCTCCTTGAGAATGTCTCCATACTTGTCCTGTCCAACGCCGCCCACGAAGACGACGCTGTCCGGCGACAGCATGTACTGCGCGCCGCGCGCCGTGTTCTGCGCCGCACCGCCCGCGCTCAGCTGCGCCTTCCGGTTGGTCAGGAGGTCCTCGTAGATGCCGAGGTGCTGCGGCTCGGCCAGAATCGCGTCGTTGGCCTTGATGCTGTACTTGTCCAGAAGCGCCTGGTCGCCATCGGCAATGATGTCTGCGTTGGGGTCAGCCGGCAAGAGAATAGCAGCAATTGGAGTCCCACCTACCGAGAAGCGGGTTCTCCAGACACAGGAGACGGTAGTTGTGAGCGGCAGACATGATGAACAATGGGGGGGGGGTAGATGGGTGTGGGAGAGGTGTAGACAGAAGGCAACGACAGCAAGCTCGGATTGGCTTTGGCGGGGTTTCTGCTGGATAATATCTTACCTACTGGCCGGGACCAGAGATTTTCTGGTGGGGCACAGTCCGCCGCAGAAAATCTGCCACTGGCCGGTCAACGGGCCGGGCGATATCTTCGCCCAGGCCGTCTCGGTCGTTCTTGTCGTCCAGTCGTCCAGTCGTCCTGTCGTCAGGCCACCATGTCATGCTGGTCACAAATGGTCAACTGGTTGGCTTTTACGGATATTTTTTGGAATTTTTTTTGTTCGTGGATATGGCAACAGAATTGTGATCTCTCAAGGCTCTCGGCCACACTTTTGTGTGTCCACGCTCTTTTGCCGCATCCCAACAGCACAAAACAAGCCCGATGCAGTCCGTTGAGCCCCCGAGCCATGACGTTGAACCCCAGTAAAAACATAGAACGGAACCCTCTTCCCCCTTGTTTTTGCTCCCTCTAATCCTTGGTCTTCTGAGTACCACGCAGCAGACCCGTCCGTCTCGCCGCAATAAGACCAGCCTTCTGGCCCTGGGTGGCGTACCGGGAGATGGTCGAGGCCTTACCAATATGTTGGTGGTTACCCTAGATGTGTTGTCAGCGGCTTGTAAAAGCGGGAGGGGAGACTGGGCGGCGGATGCCGCCCGGAAAGTACGTACACCACCGTGAGGGTGATCCACCGGGTTCATGGCCACACCACGAGTGCGGGGCCAGTTGTTCCGCTTGACAGCGAACTTATGCTTGGCACGCGACGCCTCTGATTTCGGTTAGCACCGGACTGGACGGGGCTGGCAAGGGGACAACGTACTCAGCAGGGGCTTGTCGGTACGGCCACCACCGGCAACAATGCCGATCATGCCGCGAGCCTTGCTGCTGACGACCTTCTTGGCGCCAGACGGCAGCTTGATGCGGGTCTTGCCCTCATCCGGGTTGTGGCCAACGACCGTGATGTAGTTGCCCGACGTGCGGCCGAGGCTGCCGCGGTCGCCGGCCTTCTCCTCCACGTTCGTGACAACGGTACCCTCAGGGACGGAGCCGAGCGGCAGGATGTTGCCAACCGTAAGAGTGGCGTTCTTGCCGGCGTAGATGAACTGGCCCGTGTACATGCCCTCGTTGGCAATCAGGGTCTCGGAGTGCAGCTTGAACCGGTACGGGTCGCGGAAGACGACGCGGGCGAGCGGCGCACCACGGCCAGGGTCGTGGATGATCTCGCGGACAATGCCGCGAATGTAGCCGTGGCGCTCGGCAAAGTCGAGGCTGCGGAACTTGGCGGGGTTCTTGCGAAGACGGGTGACCTAAAAATCCCATACTTGGTGAGCCCAAAGTTCACGTTTGCCGATTTCTCTCGAGTCATGGACGTACGGCCTTGAAGATGCCGCCAGCGCCCTTGCGCTGATTGCGAATAACGCGACCCATTGTGGCTCCGGAGTGTTTTCAACGACCGGGTATCGGAGTCCTGTGATGATCGAAGCGTTTAGCAAATGCGCACGTCAAAGTCGTCGATTGTGCAGAGCGCCGTAGAGGAGGGAAACAATTCAGTCTCCCTGTATCTCGTTGTCGTAACAATCACAACGACGGGGGTGGGTTCGATATTCGCTTACCCTTTGATGTGGTGAGTCGTAGGAAGAAGGGTCGTAGGAGAAAATTATGAAATGCACGCCAATATGAAGTCCACACCAAAAAAAATTCCCCGTGCCAGTTGAGGGCAAGCACACCAAAAAAAAACCTTTTTCCAGAAGCGTTCAGGGCTAGCAACCCGCATTGATTAGTCACATAATTTTCGAAAAGCACGTGCTTGGCGAACAAAGTACCCACACTTCAATTGCGACCAAGGCAAAATGTTTCTTGCGCCATGAAATCCTGGCTATTTGGTTGGCCTAGCTCTCGTATTAAATCTAACCAATGCAGCCTCTGTATTCAACCCACTTCTGGCGAGAGATTGCTTGCACTATCCTTACTAAAAATGATTCTGATGTTACAACGCCGGGCCCTGCGGTAGAAAAGGCATATCATGAAGCAGTAACACATATTCTGCCACGGTATGTAGTGCAGCTGAGAGTTTCTCCGTATTTGGTTGATTCATGACTGGACAATCACCCGGAGAATCTCTCAGCTAGGACCAAATTCGCACGATGGTGATCTTGATGGGCAGTTCGTGGGCGTTGAACTTTGGAAGAGGAAATGCAGTTGACGGGCAGCGGGCACATACAAAAACAAATATACGTCAAAGAAGAAGGGACAATAATAAAATCGCGATCTCTCAAGAAACTAAAATAGGATAAAAAGCTAAGGAGGGAGTATCTTCTGGGGAAGGACTGAAGCCCTACGACTCCTGGAGATTTATCTTTAATACGCCTTGAATGGAAGGCGCGACTGCTTCGCAGGGCAGTCACGGCCCAATACATTTCCCACCACCAGCACAGTCAAGTCGAGGGGCTCCATCATTTTAGTGGAGAATATTTCATTATGTGGTGGTCCGTGCGGGCCTGTTTACGTCGTATCGTTAAACAGGCTCCTCGCAGAAGCTGACATCTTCAACAACCCCCACAGCAACATGGCTGACGACGACCTATCCGACACGTCCTCCCTTTCTTCGCTGTCGTCCCTCTCGTCGGTCCCGTCCGAGGATGAGCCTGAGATCCAATTGCGCAAGGAAAAGGGAGGCATCCTGAAATTCTTCCACAAGGTCCCCAAGGGCAGCAAACGGACGGAAGGGAGAGCTTCATCGCCGCCGCCCAAGCGGGAGCGTGCGCCCTCGCCGCCTCACGAATACGTGCTTGCCGACAACCCGGACATTGCTGTGAGTGAAAATCGCAGCTTGGCGCGTCGAAAGCCTGCGGCAACGCGACGGATCGCGTGCGAGACGGGTGTGCTTGGCCGCCCCCAGAATGCGACAAAAGCTAATACGTGTTGATCGTGGGCTCTGGACGCAGTTTATTGTCATATTCCGAAGCCGATTTGCCGATGCCTTTCCCAAGAACATGGCCCCCTTTGGCCCCCAGGAGCTCGAGCATGACATCGTCGATAGCGTCCCGGGAGAACGCGTCGAACACTTTATTTGCGCGCTGTTGAAGCTACTGCTGAACCGACAGCAGGACGTCAGGTATGGGGCTCTTTGGTTGTGCTTGCGCGTCCGCACCGGCCGTGCGTGCTGACTCGTGGTAGACGTGGCCATTACAACAGAGCGCTCGAAGAGGCTGTGCAGTCGCATTCCACACAGTGGGTGGCGGGATGGACAGAGAACCCCCTCGCCGGGGGCAAGACGTTTGCCTCAATGCTGCCAACAGAAAGGGTGCGTCCATCGGACAGACCGTGCAGGGCTCCGGCGCTGACCTAGTGACAGCTTACGCTCTTGCGCGCTCTGATTCTGTGGGCCATGGCCTCGTCAAAGGCGGTTCGCGACATCATCGACCTTGGATACAAGGGCAAGCGGAACGAAAACGACTCCAACCTCGCCATTTCCGTCCAGCCGTGGGGATCAGACAGCGACAAGCGGCGATATTATGTCATCGAGGGCCGGGACGACACGACGTTTCGCGTGTACCGAGAAAGCAATCCGGCGGGCTTCATAAGCCGGACGTGGTGGAGCGTGGCCGGGTCTATCGAGGAGGTTCGGGGCTTGATAGAAAAGCTCGAGAAGGCCGACGGGGGACCCAAGGCAAAGAAACTGGCCAGGCGGCTGGACGAGGAGATCCCACGTTTCGAGGCCACTGAAGAGGTATGTGTTCAGACGATGGATCCGATGCGGGGAGAGGGCTGACGTCTGGCGACGCATAGAAACGGCGACGGAGAGAATACCGACAGATGCGCAAGGATCAGTTTAAACGCCCCGATCCTGGGTTTTCCGTCTACGAGGGCCGCACGCGAGGCAAGCGCATCAAGTACACGTACTCGGACGACGAGGACTTTCTCACCGACTCAACGGGGCCGCGTCGATCCACGCGCCACAGCACCGTTGCCGAGCCAACTGGGCCGACGACAACGGCGAGCGGACGACAGGTGCGGGCACCAAACCGTCTGAATGCGGACACGAGCATGGGCGGGGTGCCGAGCGCATCTGCAAGCGTGCAGGGTGATGGAGATACTGGCGCTGAGGAGACATCGATTGGGCCAACCGGGCGGCCGCGGCGCTCTGCAGCGGTCAACCACAGCATGAATGGGTGGGCCAAGACACGGAACGCACGCGAGTACGACGAGTATGATTCTGCCGAAGAGGACAACGAAAGCGAGCCGGACCTTGGCGAGGAGGAGGAGGACGAGCATGTTCCAGAGGAGGAGGAGGACGAGGAGGAGGACGAAGAGTCTGATGACGAACAGGATGCAGAGCTTGACGTGGAAGATGAAGAGTTGGAACCAAGAGCACGGCGCAGCGCGGTAGTCAAGCTGCCCGTCAGTGCAGTCTTGGACAAGGAGACAGGCAAGTGGCTCAAATCGCCCAAGGAGAATTCGGCAGGCAGGACAGAGCCGCCACCTGGCACGGTTGACCCACCCACGACAGCCTCGCCACTGTCACAAGGCGCGGGGGTAGTCTCAGCTGTTGCCAAGGCGTCTGCAGAGCCTGACCTGCAGCCTAGCCTACAGCCCAATGGTGCCACCAAGAAGCTCGTCGCGGCGGAGGAAGCGCCCGAGGCGCGGCTGGCCTTGGCTGGAGCTCCGGCAGACGAGGTCAAGCAGGCCTCCAACGAGACGACGGCCAAATGCTCGACCAAGGATGCGGACGAGAAACCAAGCTGGGCTGGAAGACTGGAGAAGGAGAACAGCTTGCCGGTCAATGTCCCGGTGGATGTTCCGGCTATGCGGGTAGGCTCTGTACTGTAGGCTGTGGGCTCTTGATTGTGACTTGCATTTGATTGGAGGGATTTGTTACGAGGATAATTCTAACCGGCTGCTGTATGATCAAAAGAGTCTGGGCGTCTTGGAAAATGCAGTGTAAAGAATCTGGTGGGCAGGATTTTGCGCGTGTGCAAGGGCAGTCAGCCGGCTTTGGTAGGGATGGCTTAGACCAGGAGTTTTCTATTTTCTTATTTTCATCTTCTTTTATTGGCACCAGAGCAGAAAACGATAGATCTCATGGTTTATTTGGTTTGTTCTAGTCCCAATGACTCTCATGAAATGAGACAGTGTCCCTCCTCTCCAGCCCGCGTCCATTGTGGCCATTCCCCAACGCCACCTTTCAAGTCCATCACCTCCAGGCCGTGGTCCTGGACCTAGTCCGGGCGGGCGGCAGGGACCAGTTGTTGACGCCGTACCACCAGCGGCGCACGCGGGCGCCAACAGACTGGCCGCCCAGCTGGGCATTGCGGTTCCAGGACTGCCAGCCACACACAGCCAGGTTGTACAGCAGTCCCTGGGTAAAGGGCATCAGGAGCTGGTCGCGAGCCGTAATCAGAGCGACCTTCCACCAACGGTCGGCATTGGCGATGCTGCGCAAGTAGCTTTGCTCGAACCGGAGGTCGGGCAGGGCCGGCAGGTGGTGGGGGAAGCGGGCGCGGCTCTCACGCGGGCGCCACGGGCGGATGGCGGCGTAGCTGTAGCGCAGGACCCCGTCGTCGTCGGCCGTGGCCTTTTCGTCCAGCTCATCGTCGTCTTCGTCGAGGTCTTCGAGCACGACGGCCTCCTTGCGGTCCGCGGCCGTCGACGGGGCCGCGTCTAGCACCAACGACGGATTCGGCCGCAAAGAGGCCGTCTGGATCGTCTCCGCAAGCTGCAGTGGTATTGAGTCGGCCATGGTGGTGGCGGGAACGGTGCTGGTGGGCAGACGGAGAAGGCCGGTCGTCGTTCGGTTTACTTCATGCACACTCGCGGAACGTCATATATGTGGCCCGTGCATGTGGCGGCAACAGCAGCCACAACGCCCGCTTTTTGGGAACGTGTACTTGGAAAATTCAAAAAATTTCTCCAGTAATAAACCCCGCCTGTTTATGACACAGGCTGAACCCAACCTGATTTCTTTCTTCCACCACCGCCTTTGAAGACGAGGAACGACGCCCTCAAACTCGCACAATTGCTCCTGTCGAACCGCAACCTTGCTGGGCTTTTTTTTTCTGTTGTGTTTCCGCCTTGATTATCCCCTCCTCCCGACCCCTGCGCCAAGATGAGCGACGCAAACACCAACGAAGCGGAGAAGAACGTGGGTTGTCCAACGCGAGCGCAGCCTGCAGTGCGGCGTGCTGACCCGGGGCGTCACAGATCGAGATATGGAAGGTCAAGAAGCTGATCAAGCGCCTTGAGGCCGCTCGCGGCAACGGCACCAGCATGATCTCGCTGATCATCCGTGCGCATTTCCCCGCTCTTCCTCCTTGCCTCCTCCACGCGCTGACGGTCTCTGGCTGCAGCTCCCAAGGATCAGATTTCTCGGATCGCCAAGATGCTGGCTGAAGAATACGTACGTACTGGTACACGGTCACCGAAGCGCGGCCGCGCATGGGGAGGGCAAAGGCTAACATCGGGACGTGCAGGGTACGGCCTCGAACATCAAGTCGCGCGTCAACCGGCAGTCGGTGCTCTCGGCCATCACGTCGACACAGCAGCGTCTGAAGCTGTACAACAAGGTGCCTCCCAACGGCCTTGTGGTGTACTGCGGTGAAATCTTGACGTCGGAGGGCAAGGAGCGCAAGGTCAATATTGACTTTGAGCCGTTCAAGCCCATCAACACGTCGTTGTACCTCTGTGACAACAAGTTCCACACAGAGGCGCTGGCGGAGCTGCTGGAGTCGGACCAGCGGTTTGGCTTCATTGTGATGGACGGTAACGGCGCGCTCTTTGGCACGCTGAGCGGCAACACGCGCGACGTGGTGCACAAGTTCTCGGTCGACCTGCCCAAGAAGCACGGTCGTGGTGGTCAGTCGGCGCTGCGTTTTGCACGTCTGCGTGACGAGAAGCGGCACAACTACGTGCGCAAGGTGGCGGAGCTGGCGGTCCAGAACTTTATCACCAACGACAAGGTCAACGTGGCCGGCATCATCCTGGCGGGCTCGGCCGACTTCAAGAACGACCTGAACGCGTCGGACATGTTTGACAATCGGCTGGCGGTCAAGGTGATCAAGGTGGTGGACGTGTCGTACGGCGGCGAAAACGGCTTCAACCAGGCGATCGAGCTGTCGTCGGAGACGCTCGGCAACGTCAAGTTTGTGCAGGAGAAGAAGCTGATCGGCAAGTACTTTGACGAGATCAGCCAGGACACGGGCCGCGTGTGCTACGGCATTGAGGACACGCTCAAGGCGTTGGAGCTGGGAGCTGTCGAGACGCTGATCGTGTTCGAGAACCTGGAGATCACGCGCTGGGTGCTCAAAACCAGCGGCGGCTCCGAGTTGGTGCTGCACACGACCAAGCAACAGGAGACGGAGGACCGGTCACGGTTCATGGACAAGGAGACGGGCGCGGAGATGGACGTTGTCGTGCGGGATTCGTTCCTGGAATGGATTGCCGAGCACTACAAGGACTTTGGCGCCGCGCTCGAGTTTGTGTCCGACCGCTCGACCGAAGGCAACCAGTTCGTCAAGGGTTTTGGCGGCATTGGCGGCCTGCTGCGGTACAAGGTCAACTTTGAGCAGCTGGCCGACGTCGATGACGACGATGACTACTATGACGGTAAGCAGCGGTGGCCCCTGTCTAGCTCCTGGGCCTCTTTTTCCCCGTCCGCATCGCTAATGGGCAGATTGACAAATTGAATCCCTCGTTGATGACGGGGGACAATCGACTCAAATGACACCGTCCAAGGAGGAAGACTGCGCTACTGGCCATCAAACATCGCCGTCCCGACCCGACCGCTCGGCCCCCGTTCCGCCCGCCGCCCAGCGTCAGGGGGGGGCCGGATGTCCCGCCGCGGCGCCGCACGCGGGCAGTTATACCAGCCACCGGGTGACGCGACCCAGCCCGCTTCGTTTCATGATGACGGCAACATAAATTTGAGTCTGCACGACCAAGGGTAAGTGTGTATGTGTACGCGTGCCGCGTTCGGGTCCGGTGGTCTGACAGCTTCGGCAGAGACTTGCGTGAGCATAGCCTCTCCCACCGACGTGGTGGGTGTGCTAAGTAGAGAAGGGGCAGAGATTGACCCAGGAGGGTGGAGGAAAGCGGCGAAAAGGGGGTGAAGGAAAATGGAGATGGGATCTGGCCAATGGCCTATTATCATTATTTTGTCTTCTTTCTGCGGCCTGTCAAACCTGCACCGGGAAAGACCAAGGCGGGGCTTCGTGTAGTCGTCTCGTTGCCCAAACTTAATTGTCCAGATGATCACTCTTCACGCCCTTGTGCCGACAGCCGATGGCGGGTTGCTGCGTGTGATGTCACAATTGTCAAAGCGTAGGGCGAGGCGGCTGACCCACTGGTTCTGGCGCATTGGAAATTTTTGCGACGCCCGTACAGTGCCGGTTCCGACGCGACACTGCCAACGGCCACTGGCCATTTCCACGATACAAAAATCGGCCCTTCTTCGCGCTCGCCACTGCGAACTCTGCAGCCATGGACGGCGGAGAGGGACACGGACAGGCATTGGCGCCAGACAGCCGGTCGACCGTGGCCTTTCTGGGGCCGGTGTCCTCATACACCCACCAGGTTTGTGCGCCTGCGCAAGGGGGGGGAACAAAAGGCGTGCGCGAAGCTGTACTGACCAGAGCCCCAGGCCGCCAAGCTGTCGTTTCCAGGCGATGAGTGGGAACTGCTTCCGGTGTCGACGATCAAGGGTGAGGACATGCTGGGTGGCAGGAGGAGGAGGGGGAGGACGGCCGCGTGTGTGTGGTGGCAGGTGACTGACGCAGCGCAGATGTCTTTGAGGCGGTGCGGCTGGGACGGGCGGCGTACGGCGTGGTGCCGTTTGAGAACTCGACGCATGGGCCGGTGACGTTCACGCTGGCGGCCCTGGCGGACCGCGACCGGGTGTATGGGTCGCTGACGGTGTGCGACGAGGTGTATCTGGAGGTGCACCACTACCTGCTGGGGCGGAAAAAGGCAGGCGAGGGCGCGGCGGAGGACGTGAACGCGGCGGCGACGGGGGTGCCGCTCGGGCCGCTCGACCACATTGCGCGGGTGTACTCCCACCCGCAGGGGTTCGGACAGACGTCGGCGTTTGTGCAGACGCATCTGGCGGCGGGCGTCGAGACGATCGAGGCGAGCTCGACCAGCCGGGCCGCGGAGCTGGCGGCGGCCGACGCCACGGGCACCAGCGCGGCCATCTCGAGCGCGCTGGCGGCCCAGACGACGGGTCTGGACGTGCTGGCGCGGTGCATCCAAGACCGGGCCGACAACATGACACGCTTCTATGTGGTGCGGCAGCGCGACGCAAAAGAAAGACAGCAGCAGCCGCCGCAGCAGCCGACACCCACGTCCGCGTGCAAGTCGCTGGTGTCGTTCACGGTACCGCACCGCAGCGCAGGCGCCCTGGTCGATGCGCTCGACTGCTTCCGACGTGCCGGGCTCAACCTGTCCAGCATCAACAGCCTGCCCAGTCTGGTGCAGCCGTTCCAGTACCTCTTTTTTGTCGAGTTCGAGCCGGGCGAGTCGGTGGCCGACCCGACGGGCGGCGCCCACGCCGCCCCGGGGCAGTGCATCCAGCAGGCGCTGGCCGACCTGGCCGGCGTGGCCGAGTCGTGGCGGCTGCTGGGGACGTGGGAAAAGCGAGGGTCGGCATAAGTAGAGCAGCACAAAAGCACAAAAGCACAGATGCACAGATTTGAAATAGGATGCAAAGTCACGCATGCACGATCAAAAGGGAAGGCGCGGGGACAGCGCAGGGAAGGAGCGGTGCCGTCCGACCGCAAGCGCCTTCCGGGTGGATCTGGCTGGGGTCGGTTCGTGCATAATAGAGTCAGTTCCCCACCAGACCCCAACGCCTTTTTGGCCAAACGTCACCAGCAGAGACAGGCCGCGCTGGCCGACGCAAATACACACGACGTACACATCCGTCCGGCACGCCCGCGTCTCGTTACCGCTCTCTGTCGTGTGCACAATGCCAATTGCCTGGCCGCCCGCCGCCATGGCTGTGGCCCGGCCGCTGCGTCCGGCCGTCACGACGCCCCAAAACTGGCCTCGATCTCAGCCGTGGCCACGATCCGGACTTGCTCTCTCGCGCCCGCCTCTCCGCGGCCTCGTCCAGTCCCCCATGCTGTCCCCCGTCGACATGGATGCCCTCCGCGTTTCCATGGCCGCCCGCCCGCCCAAGGCCATCTACGACGTGCTGTCGCCCGTGCCCTCTCACCTGCTCAACGTCAGCCTGTCCGACTACATCCCCCCCGAGTGCGGAGCTGTCCGCTATACGGTGCCGACGGCCTTGCCGCCTTCGTCCCCCACTTCTCCGGCCATGTCCCCTCCCGACCCCTTTGCTCTCCCCACCGCGCCGTCGGTGCTCCCCCACGGCCACCACCTCGTCCACTTTCCCCTCCAGAAACCCCCTTCCCTGCTCTTGCCCGACGGCACCGACCCCGACCAGTCGCCCGGTCTTCCCTTTGGCCGCCGCATGTGGGCCGGCGGCTCTGTCCATTTCCCCCGCCCCGAACGCCTCCTCCTCGATGGCCGCCGCGCCGTCTGCGTCGAGCGCCTCGGCAACGTCAAGGCCCACGGGACCCCCGGTGCCGAGAAGCTCTTTGTCGACGTCTGGCGCCGCTACGGGCCCGTCGATCCTGCACTCCCCGAACCCGAGGCCGCTGTCGAGGCCAGTCCCGCCGTCGAGGAACGCCGCACTCTCGTCTTCATGCGCGATACCCCCGTCTCGCCTCCGTCTGAACGCCCGCCGCCTCGCGTCGTCCGACGTGAGCTCTCCCCCCTTTCCCCTTTCGCCGACCGTTGCCGCTCTCCTGCTGACAGACAGTCCCGTTCACACCCGATTACGCCTTTTCCCTCACACCCTCCGCCATCCTCCTCTTCCACTTCAGTGCTCTCACCTACAACGCCCACGCCATCCACCTCGATCCCAACTACTGCCGCCAGGTCGAGGGCCACCGCAACCTTCTCTTCCACGGACCGCTCGCTCTTGTCCTCATGCTGTCGATTCTACGTTCCCAGCTGCCGGACCCGTCTCTCATCAGGAGCATCGAGTACCGCAATCTCGCCCCCTTGTACGCCGACGAGCCTCTTCGTGTCTGCATCCGCAGAAACCCCAACCGCGCCGTCAGCACGCCAGCAGCCCCAGAATCCAAGTGGGATGTCTGGGTCGAGGGCCCCGAGGGCAGTCTGGCCGTTAGGGGCACCGCCATCACATCGTAGCCGCTCAGTTTCGCCAACACGCAGACCAATCCAATCCATGTCCAATTCTCGTGTGCTCATGCCCCGTTATCCTGTGCCCATACGTGTATTTTGTAACGCCAGCCCCCCCCCCCCCCCCCCCCCC
>RQWE01000100.1:0-72218 GCA_004028395.1 Leptographium galeiforme
CGCGTCGCCGTCTTGTCCGGCCGCCGCACCGTCCGCGCCGGCCGCGTCTTGGGCCCGCCCCCCGCCGCCGTCGCCGCCGCCCCGAACCCGTACCCGTTCATCATCGTCGTGCACCCGGCCCGCGCGCTCGTAATCGCCAGCCCGTGTCGTCCCGGCCGTGCCCCGTGGCTCTTGCCCGCCCGTCCGCCCGTCTCCAGCCCGGCCAGCGCGTTGAGCAGCGTCGACTTGCCCACGTTGGACCGCCCCAGGATGCACACCTCGGGCATCTGCGTGTTGACCGGCAGGTGCAGAAACCGCGGCGCCGAGTACAGAAACTGCGCCGCCGGCTGCAGAAACACCGACGTCGCCTTCTCCAGCAAACCCCCGCTCGGTGTCGGTGCCACCGCCGCCTCGCCGTCCCACCGCGGTCGGTAGGCCAGCGAGCGCACCGTCTCCTCCGCCCGCGCCGGCGTCGCTGCCGTCCTCTCCGCGGCCAACGGCCCGCGCGTCTTTGTCAACGGCTTGGCCGCTTTTGCTGTCTTGGCCGGCTTTGCCGTCTTTGCCGTCTTCGTCGACGTCTTGGACGGCGTCCTTGCTTTTGTCGCCGCCGACGCAAAACACCGCTGCTCCCCCGCCATCCGCCGCAGCGCCGTCGCCCACGCCACACAGCACGTGGGTGCTCGTTTCTGCATCGTTTTCTATGTCCTGGCTCTGCTTGTTGTTCTGCGATAGCCAGCAGCCTCTGCTGTCTTGTAATCGCACTTTATTGGCTAGCCCCGGATCCACCTCTGCCAGCCTCGGGCCCCACAATTCCACTTCTCCATTTTCGTCTTCTCCTCGTCTGCTCTTCCTTCGCCTCCTCCCCTTCTCCAGCTCTCCCCGTGCGCCATGTCGACTCCCAAACCTGCTGCCGTACGCGCGCTCTACCGCTCCTTTCTGCGAGAGCTGCCGCCCCGGCCCATCCTGACCTCACCTCGCTCGCCTCTACACGTCCAGCTGCGCGCCCAATTCGACCAGACCTCCTCGACTTCTCCTCCACCCGCCGCCGAACACTACCTCTCCTACCTGCAGGCCCAGCGCGTCTACTCCACCCTACTTGAGCGGTACAACCCCGGCATGGCCGGCACCATGGACGAGGAGGAGCGCATCCGCCTGACTGCCCGCCGCGTCGGCATGAACCTGCCCGTCGAGTTTGTCAACCCGAAGCAGTAAATAGCCCGGACCAGAAAACGAAACGCGCCCAGGAAACGGCCACGATGAAAAGACAAAAATCCCCCCAAAAAACTCGCTGCGCCAATGCAGTCAAGCACTCAATTGCATGCCAATACTGGCATTTTCAAACAAATATATACAAGAAGCTGTAGAAGGCAAAACCGCTAGCTGCTGTTGGCAGAATACAAGGGTATCACGGCTGTGTCGTCTCTCGTCTCGTCCCGTCCTCGTCTCGTCCCGTCCTCGTCCCGTCGTCTCCCTCGTCTCGTCCCGTCCTCGTCTCGTCGCTTCTCTCCCCCCTCACAGACTCCCAACTTCCCCTTCCTCCAGGCTCTCGTCCCATCCGCCCGTCTCCAGCAACCACCCGCCCACCCGTTCCTTCACCAGCACAATGCTGTCGCCCAGCCCAGACTTCCATTGGTCCCGCACCACCCGCACCTTTTCTTGTAAATCCTCTGTCAGCCGCCTCCTCTCCTCCTGCTCCGCCTCTCCTCCCCCTCCTGCCCGCACCTTTGCCGCCACCACCGCCTCCTTGACCTCGTGCAGCAGACAAAGCAAGTTCGTCTGCGACTCGATAAATTGATGCGTGCTTTTCTCGGCGTGCAGCAACAGCGAGAACAGGTACTGCAGCGGATGCGCCCGGTAGCTCGGCATCTCTTCGTACTCCGCCGCCGGCACCTGTATCGCAAACCCGTGCAGGTCTCCCGGGATCTGCTCCAGCAGCCGTCCCAGTGGCGGCGCAATATCCCAGAATGCCGACAGCTGCACTTCGACGCCCCGCATCACGTTCTCCTCGATCACGTCCCGGAATGCCTCCGTCCGTCTCAGACTCTCTGCCGCGAACACATGCGACCGCTTTACCGCGTCGTCTGTAAAGAACGCCCCCGCCTCAGCCAGCTTTTCCTTGTTGCCCGACTCTCGGTACGGCATCAACACCATGTTCCGGTACCGGTCGTTGCGGTCCGTCAGCAGATCGTACACAGCCCGGTGCAGGCTCTCCCGCGCCTCAAAGATCCACTTGAGGAGCGTCAGCTTTTCCAACAGCTCCGGCTGCTCGTCGCCCTCCTCCTGTGGCAAGTTTGGATCCCACTCGTGCGTCTCGACAAACAGCCGTCCGCACAGTTCCTCAAACTGCTTTGTCGCCGTAGTGATCCGTTTCTGCAGCAGATCGTTCACCGGCATCACCACCACCGTCTGGAACCACTCAAACTCGGCCTTTTCCACCGACTTTTGCTGTGACTTTTCCTCTTCCGCCGCTGCCGCCTCCACCCCCGCCGCTTCCGCATATCCCATCCGCCCTGCTGCGATCTCCTGAGACAGATTCGCCCGCATCGTCTTTCGCTGCTCCTCTGCCTCCCGCACTGCTTCTTCCCGCGCCGACCGGCTTTCTTGCGCAAATCGCTCCTTGATCGCCTCCGCTTCATCCATGCTCGACAGGCTGCGCACCGCTGCCCGGATCTCTGACAGCACAGGGTGGCTGTTGTTCAGCGCAGGGTGGTGGCGCGGATACGGCGGCGGCAGCGTCACAAGCCTCGACACATCCATCTGTGTGGCGCTGGGCGTGTTGGGCGCCGTTGCCACCGATGACGGCGTGTAGGCGCTCGACTGTAGCAGGTGTGCCACTGGCGTACGCTCTGGCTCTGGGATCTTTTCCGGCGGGTAGTCGCTCGAGTACTGGTAGGCTTGGTAGCCGCTGCTGCTGCCGATACCAGGGTTGCCATCATCCGCACGGCCAGGCACGGTTTTGCCACTCAGGGGCTCCGGGTCGTCCGTCCATTGAAGCGCCTCGCGCGCCTCCTTACCCACGCCCATGTACTTGGACTCCCGCTTTGACCGCTCCAAACGGCTAGGCCCTTCGCCGCCATGCGAGCTGGACTCCCACCAGCGGCTCGGTGGCCGCCCGCGTGAGCTCCCGTCTTGGTGCTCACTGACGCTCATACTCAGAATCGGCGAAAGCGACGGCATGTAATTGGTCTGCGGCCAGCCTGCCGCCGGTCCTGCTGGTGGCATCGGCATGCCGCCACTTCCCGTGCTGCTCGCCGAGTCCAACCCAGCCGATTCCGAGGATTTGTCCAACGCAGTGCTGGAGAGTCCCGCCGGTGGCGTTGTTGTCATCCCGGGTCGGTCGCGGCTTATCGAGCTCATCGAGCCACGATTCGAGCCGCTCGGTTCTGAAGATTGTGGTGTGTAGGCGGCCGCGCTGGCCCCGGTGCTGGGACCGGCACCTCCACCTGCGCTGCCTTGCGACACGACCGACTGTGGTCGGTCTGGCATGGGCCGGAAGAGATCCCGGGTCAAGTCGAAAATTTCCGATCCCATGGCCCCAATTGCAGCTCCGTATCGCTCCCGGCGAACCCTCGACTCACTAACCACAAACTCGGCAAAAAGCCGCACTCGCTCCGCATCAGACGAGGCAGCCTCCTCTCTCTGGGCAAAGTCACGGAACCGCTTCACCGTGCCCCTACTGAACTGCGTCCCGTTTTGTCGCACCGCTCTCTCCTTCGTAATCTGCAGAGGCGTGGATGACTTGCTCGTGGCCGATTCTGGTGTCCCAAGCTGTGATCGTGTCATGGACATGGATGTCGATCGGCTTTGGGGCGGTGGCGTCGAGAGGGCATTTGGCACAGGCGCCTCGCTGACTTCCAATGGGCCTGCTGTCGCAGCGGGAATTTTTAATTGCAGCGGGCGAGGCGAAAAAGGCGGCGTGGCCGACTCCGAGATGACCTCACTCATCGTCGTGTCTGCCGTTCTCGGGGTGCGATCGTCTCCTGTTCTGGGCGTGCGGCTGCTGCTCGGGCCACCTCCGCTTCGTGGTGTTAGCCTATTGACGACAGGTCGCTGCATCAGGCCATTGATGGAGTCCGTGGACGGGACAACAATATCCGACAAGCGGTAACGACTGCTGGATTCGTCAATGGAGCCGCGTGTGCTCATCCGTGTCCGGCTTTCATTGCGCCGTTCCCGCAGTGTCTTCTCACCACGCAGGGCACCGGTACGGGCCAGACCGGGAGGACTAGTAGGCGGGGTGGCCAAGACGGCAGAAGGTCCCACCGTCTCCCTCGAGCTGTCACCACTCGAGGCTGTCTCCTCCAAGGAAGCCCTATTCGAAGACATGTCTTCGGAAGCTGGCTCCGCCCGTGGTGCCTCGGTGCTCGATCTTGCGGCATCTTGATCAATCCAATCAGCCGGTGTAGGCGGAACCGGGCCAAGCGCAGTCACACCGGATGGGGGTGGTCGACGGGGCGGAGGCGAAACGATTGGATCTGATCCAGAAGACGTTCTGGTCATGCTCTGAGATCGCGAGCCGGACGGCGGCGGCCCAGGGGGCGGGGGTGGGAGTGGCATGCCCGGCTCCCAGCGCACCTGTGATGAGGACCGCGAACGAGCCGATGTTGGGGTCCCGATGGCGCCTGTCGAGACGGCGCGGCGAGATCCAGGAGGCACCATGGCCTGGTCGCCATGGCTCGGAATCTGCAAGGGCAGCACGGTTGGGTGGGAGTATACAGCAGACGTATTAGCCGTCACGATATGTGCCGCAATGGGTGGTGGCTGATGGGAATGAGATGGACCAGGACGAGGCGGCAGATGTGCGGATGGTGATACCGTCGTGGCCTGCTCCGAGGGATCCCGACGGCGTCCAAACGACGGAAGGCCGAAGCGCCGTTCCCGAGAAGCCCCCCGTGGCCCATTGGGAGGCGGTGCGAAGCTGTGCTGGCTGGTGGGCGCCTCTGGTGATGGCCGCTGGCCGGCTGCGAGGGATGCTCTGGCGGCCGATATGTTGGCAGGCGACGTCACCTCGTAGAGGCCGCTGGTCGGTCGCCGTTGGCTCCGCGGCGGCGAGTACGGTGGAGGTGGTGGGGGGGAATCTGTTTCCGGAGTGTTCATGTCAGTCGGTGTGGTCCAATTCGCCGAGCTCGCGTGCCACTCACGCTGTGATGGTGCCTCGGGATAGTGCTGGAAGCCGCGGTCCTGGGGCGCCGGCGAGGCCACCCATTCCTGTGGGTTGTAGCGCTGAATGGCACTCGCCGGCGTCATATTGGACGAGTGGCCGCCGAAGGAAGTCATGGAGATGGAGGATAAGGGCGTGTTTGCAACTCCGTGGTGGACACCCAGCGAAGAGGTCCGGAGCGGATTGAGAGTGGCACGGAGGCGCGAGGTCGGGTCATGGGGAGAGTTCATGGCGGCCGTTCCAGGCAGAGCAATCGGGAGGCGTAGACGGGTAGGAGTGCTAAATGCGGCTTAAAGAGAACCTCATTCCCGAGACGCGCAACAAACCCGTCCAGCAGCCACCCCACTGGATGTTTGTCGGACAAGGTGGCTGGTGGCAGGTGACGGGTGAGAGGTGGGAGGACGCGGCAATGGGCCGCAGGCAGGGCAGACAGGCAGACAAGTGCCAAGGCCCAAAAAGAGGCCCTTGATAGAGTGCGAAAGCGGAGAGAGCAAGACGATTCAGCAAACAAGACAAAGAAGAGCGTGCTCGCTAGCCCGAACCTGCTCGAGGTCCTCGTTTGTCACTTGAAGTGCCAGACGGACATTCGTGCAGAGGCAGCAGAGACGGCAGGTGCTGGGAAGGGCGGTGGAATGTAGGCGTGGAGGGGTGTAGATAAAGGGAAGAGGGAAGAGGGAAAAGGTTGCTATCAATTGCATCACGACCCTGGTCCCTCTGGCCTGCCGTTGGTGTGGGCAGGGAAGGTGCAACGGGCGGGCTCTCTCTGTTGCGTATCGAGCGCACGCGCAGGGGGAAGGCGCGGCCGGGGCGAGTTCGTTCGCGTCCTGCAGCCCAGCACGCCAGGGCGCTGATGGACGCCTGCAGTCCACCGCCGTCACCTTGCGGTTTCGATCAAAGGCCCCCCCTCCGTGGCCCCCTGGTCCACCTGTCGCATTGGCCCTAGCGGGGGATGCAACGAAGCTAAGATTGTCACTCTCGTCCGTACGAGTACTTGTCTGTTCCCACGGCTGGCCCATTTTGGCCGTGACACCCAGCCCGCCGCCTAGCCTCGAGGCTTGACCTTGCCGCATGGCCGTGCCGCTTGAGCCCTGCACCTTGCACAGGCTTCTGCTACGTGTTCAACGTTGTCTGCCATTGCTGTTTTGCTGTTTTGCAACTCGTCGCCTGCTTATTACCGTGCATCTGACAAATACCCTGGTCGAGTGGGCAAAAAATAAGATGGCCCGCCAAAATGGCGCCCTTCTTGTCCCCTTGCCGTGTGTGGGGCGGACGCGGCCAATACCAGCTCTGATTGGTGTCTGGCCTGCCTGCAAATCTATTCTTGGTACCTACCACATACACGATACCGGCCTTGATTGGCCGGCCGGCTGTGGATCTTGTGTGAAGGTGTCCCGTCGGCGCTTAACTCCCCCATGCGGTGTGCGACTGGCCGGCCGCATGGACGCCCTGCCACCAACGCGATTGGCCTTGTCGGAAGGTGGTGTTGTGCTCGCGCGCTTTTCATGCATCTTGAACACTAGCATGTTGGACTTTTGGGACAGACAGGCACCCTGAACTTCTGCAGCGGATCCAGTCCTCCCCTCTGCCGGGAATACAGAAGACCTGTTTGACCTGTTGCGCCTCAGAAACGCCACACCAGCATTTGCTGCATCGGATCATTGTGCTTCCGCTCCCGGGTCACGTGACTCATGCCATATCCCAGTATCTGTGCTGGATGCAAGGAACCTATATCTCAGCTGCCGAGGGTGAAGCTTCTTTCTAGTGACATACTGTAGCTCCGATCTGGCCAGGGAGAGTTGTTGTCCCGGAAGAGGAAATTCCCAACCGCGAGACTTGCCAACGATGCAAACTGGCCAGAACCATCGCACTCGGGTCCGAGTTGCCGGTTGGGGAAGGCGGTGAACGATAAGGCGGGGCTGCCGTAACGCGACCCTCTCGCCGAATGAGATAGAATCGGTTCTGGCTTTCCATCTCTTTCTGCCCAATTTCAATTTCTCCTGTGAAATATTTTTTATATGCTCCATCTCCCAACCTCGAGCTGTTTCCTTTACCTCTTCTCTTTTCCATCTGATGCTGCTGTGATTTTGAACGCTCTCAGGAACCTTTGGGACATATTTTTCCTGTTTTCCATTATTCTATAGGTGGGTCTCTTGCTTTTTTGCGCGTTCAATCGACAGCTCTCGAGGTGCCGTCAAGGCCAGCCTCTTACATGATGAGACACCAGCTGGCACCAGTCATAGGGCGACTTGTACTCCCTTCCCATGATGACCAAAATGCTTTGATCTATCGATCATCTCTGATTCCTATCCTTGCTTCTCTTGGCGTGTTGACAACTTGTTTGTCTGACTTTTGCTGACCAAAGCTTGAAAAGACAGATTTTCCGTCCGGCACGATGTTGCACAACCCGAACAACTGGCACTGGGTGAACAAGGATGTGTCGGAGTGGGCAAAGGAATGGTTTGAGAAGACCCTGACGCAGCTACACGCCGAGGAGGGCGACGTGAAGGCGTCGATTTCCAAGGTTGTGAGCTCGACAGGCGACGTAGATGTGAGCCAGCGCAAGGGCAAGGTCATTACGATCTACGACGTGAAGCTCGTGCTGGAATATGCAGGTAAATGCAGGAAGCTCTCGGCAGCGGCGGATCCTGTGGGAGACTAACGTGGTTTTTCACAGGGTCCACGCCGGATGAGGAAGACGTAAGCGGGTCGATAACGATCCCGGAAGTGGCCCACGACACGGAGGCCGACGAGTTCGTGGTAGGTGCAGACACCGGTGACCAACGAGCAGGCGAGGCAGGGCACAGCACTGACATGGCACGTGGCGCGTAGTTTGACATTGACGTCTACTCGGACAGCAAGGGCAAGCAGCCGGTCAAGGACCTGGTGCGGGCCAAGCTGGTGCCGCAGCTGCGCACGGAGCTGCTGAAGCTGCCGGCAGCGCTGATTGCGGCGCACGGCACGACCATCCAGCACGCGCCGGGCGAGAACCCGTCGGACAAGTTCCGGGCGCCGCGGTACATGGCCGGGCCGAACGAGACGAAGAACGTGTCCAAGGCGGCGCCGGCGGCGGTCAAGACTGGCCACGTGGTCAACACGACGACAGTGAGCGAGTCGGAGGAGTTCCGGACGACGGCGGCAGAGCTGTACCAGACGTTTACGGATCCGCAGCGGATCGCGGCGTTTACGCGGGCGGTGCCGCGGGTGTTTGAGGGGGCCAAGACGGGCGGCAAGTTTGAGATGTTTGACGGCAACGTCGGGGGCGAGTTTGTGGAGCTGTCGGAGCCGACGCACATTGTGCAGAGCTGGCGGCTCAAGCAGTGGCCGGAGGGGCACTTTTCGACGCTGCGGATCGACTTTGACCAGAACGACGTCGACGCGGTGACGGTGATGCGGGTGGAGTGGACGGGTGTGCCGATCGGCCAGGAGGAGGTGACGCGGCGCAACTGGGATGAGTACTACGTGCGCAGCATCAAGCGGACTTTTGGGTGAGTGCGGCGAGTTTGGGAGAACTGAGAGACGAAAACTGACATCGGCAGGTTTGGGACGATTTTGTAACGAGACGAACAAGGACAAAGCAAAAATCGAGGGCGTTAACGGCGGTGCATACCTGCATGGTTGCAGGGCTTGAAAGCAGGAGGGGTCAGGCAGATGGGACGTCTTCAGATAGAGGGATGAGCCGACACACACAAGGCCGAGCGGTGGTCCGTGGTCCCGAGCAAACGGTCATGATAGACGAATACGAACACACATGCCCCCCCTTTTGAGTCTGTCGGTCATTTGGTGTGTGTCGTTTGGTGACTAATGTGGCCGGCTTAGTCAGCCCTGGCCTGACCTCGTCAGACGAGGCGGTAATTTCAGACTACATTGTAATATCATTTGCACATTTCACACACCGACATGGCGCCCACGTACAAGATTGCGTTGATCCAGTTCCAGCCCAAGGTGAGTCGCTGCTGTGCATCACCCGGCGCGGTCCCGGCGCGGTCCCGGCTCGTCTGCTGACGGCCCAGCCGCTGGACCTGGAGGCCAACTTTGCGCACGCGGCGCAGGCGATTCGCGAAGCCGTGGCGGCGGGTGCCGAGCTGGCCGTGGTGCCCGAGTACCACCTGACGTCGTGGGTGCCCGAGGACGCGGGCTTTGTGGCGGCGAGCGCGGCCTCGGGCGCGTACCTGGGGCGGTACCAGGCGCTGGCGCGGGAGCTCAACGTGCACATTGTGCCGGGCACGATTGTGGAGGCGCACCTGACGGACGGGTCCAGCGGTTCGGACTCCTTCAAGGCCGACGAGGCTGGGCGGCCGGCGTCGCTCGTGACGGTGCTGGACGGCCGTCCGGTGGAGCTGCGCAACATGGCCTATTTCGTGGCGGCCGGCTCGGGCGCGGTGCTGGGCCGGTACCAAAAGACGAACCTGTGGCACACGGAGCGGGCGGACCTGACGGCGCCGACGCAGCAGACGGCGGCGGCGGCCGGCAGCACGGTGACGTGGCCGCCGCACGTGGCCTTTGACGTGCCGTGGACCTGGGGCGATTCTGGCGATTCTGGGCAGGCTTCACGGCAGCTGCGCGTCGGCCTGCTCGTGTGCTGGGACCTGGCCTTTCCCGAGGCGTTCCGGGCGCTCGTGGCCGACGGCGCCGACCTGATTGTGATCCCGTCGTACTGGAGCGCGACCGACGCCGACGTCGAGGCGCGGGCGCACAACCCAGACTGCGAGCGGCTCTTTCTGCAGACGACGCTGGTGGCGCGCGCGTACGAGAACACGTGTGCCGTGGCGTTTTGCAACACGGGCGGCGTGACCATGCTGGCGCAGCCGATTGTGGGCGCCCGCGGCGAGCGCGCGCCGGGCGACGACGGCACGTCGCTGGCCGAGCTCGACGTCGACCTCTTGCGCATCGCCGAGTCCAACTACAAGGTGCGCGCCGACATGGGCCGCGCCGGGTGGCACTATGAGCACACGCTGCTGCGCAAGGCGGCGGCGGCGGCGGCGGCGGCGACGTCGACGTCGTCGTAATCGGCTGGGTAAAGGGGTCTTGCCATTTTGCTTGAGAAAAAGAAAAGGGTCTATATCAACACCAAATCGCAATGAATCAGACACATTCCGATATTCCGTCCTCACGCGCTCGCGCTCACGGCCGCGTCCGGCTTGACCAGCTCGCGCAGCCCCAGCGTGGTCCAAAAGTTCTTTTGCTTGACGAACCAGGCGTTGACCAGCTCCCACTCCCGGTTCGGGTCGAGGAAGGAAATCTGACGGGTTAGTGGCAAGACACCAGACTGGGCACGGAAAACAAAACGCACCTCGAATCGCCGCAGCAGACTCGGCACCAGCTTGTAAATCTCCAGCAGGCTAATGTTCTTGCCGATGCAGGTCCGCGACCCCATGCCGAACTGCAGCATCATGCCGTTCATCTCCTTGATGCGCTGCTCCTCGCTGGCGCGGCCGTCGGGACGGCTGGCCACCACGGCCTCGTCGACGAGCCAACGCTCCGGCCGGTACGCGTCCGTGTCGTCGCCAAAGACGTCCTTGTGGTGGTGCATCACCCACGCCGAGCAGCCGACAATGGTGCCGCCCGGCACAAAGTGGCCGGCAATCTCGGCGCCGGCCGGCGGCACAATGCGCTCCATGGGCAGGCCCGGCGCCGGGTGCAGGCGGAAGGCCTCCTTGACACAGGCGTCGAGGTACGGCAGCTTCTGGCTCTCGTGCCACGTCACCAGGCCCGTCTCGTAGTCGCTAAACAGGCCCGCCCGCGCGGCCTCGTCCAGCTCCCGGCGCAGACTCGCCAGCGCCGCCGGGTTGCGCAGCAGAAAGTAAAAGACCGACGACAGCGAAATGGCCGTCGTCTCGGAGCCGGCAAAGGCCATGGACACGGCCATGGTCTGCACCAGGGTGTCGCTCATAAACTCGGGCCGGGCGTCCTTGGCGGCCAGGAACTTGGACAGCAGGTCCACCGTCGGCTTCTGGGTCTGGGCCTTGGTCGGCAGGATCGGGCCCTTGCCCTCGGAAATGTCCGGCAGCCGCTCGGCCATGCGGGCGCGGGCAAACTTGGCCACGGGAAAGGTCGAGTCGATCAGGCCGTACTGCGACAGCTTGAGGTAGATGGGGTTCTTGAGCAGCAGGCGGTCGAGAAGGGGAATCTGGCCGACGGGGGCCACGTAGAGAAACAGACGCGACAGGTAGTCGACGATGCCCTCAATGTCCTCGTTCTTCTCAATGAAGCCGTGGCGCTTGCTGTACGTGATCTCGCCAATGACGTCAAAGGCGTAGAACTGCAGCCACCGCGTAAAGTCGCAGCCGTCGGGGTTGTCGGCAAAGATCTTTTCCGTCTGCTGCAGAAAGATCTTGGTCGTGTTGTCCACAAACGGCTCGTACTGCACCAGCGCCGACATGGCAAAGGCGCCGTTGACACAGCGGCGGAACTGGGCGTGGAAGTCATTGTCGGTCGTGCTGAAGAGGCTGGCGAGCGAGTGGCCGTTGACGACGGACTGCTGGACGACGTAAAAGTCAGACTGCGGCGGGGGTCAGTACTATCAATAGTGTCTCGACAAGAGAGCCAAACCCACCTTGACAAAGCCCTTGTTGAGCCCGTAGATGGAGCGCAGCGCCTTGGGATCGGAAAAGGAGAGCGTGTTGGGGCCGAGACGGACGACGGAGCCGTACTGGTCGTGCAGCCGCCGGTGCGTCCTCTCTGGACGCTGCTTGTACACGTCGTAGAACCGCCACCAGTCCGTCAGGGAGGCCAGCACCGGTCCTGGATACTGGGAAAGACCCTTTTGGTAGCGGTTCCGGACAAAATACAGCACCACGAGGAGGCCACAGAGGCTCGGCCAGTGCGCCCACACCACCTCCAGCAGCTGGTCAGTCAAGCCCTGCATGGTCGCGGTGCGGAAGGGTTATGCAGTGTTCCCGAGGGGGGGGGGGCTGTGTTTCTCAGTGCTGGGACAGAAAAGACTGAAAACTGCTGGTCTGCTGGCTCAACAACACGGCGGCTTGGGCTCAGCGATATACCTGGACGGCCGGGATGTGTCTGCCGACCCCAAACAATAATCCGTACCTCCCGCTGGTGCCCGGGAATGATATTCTGGCTGGAAATAGCGCGGCCCGCCTCGACACGGCCGTGACAAGTTCAAAGTTGGTCTTGCCCCCCCCCCCCCCCCCAAAGTGGACTTGTTCAGTGGGCTCGTCGGTATTTCACTTCCTGTAGCCCAGCGACCCCACTGTTTTGGTAGTGCTTCGGCAGCTGATCGGGCGCTGTACAATTGTACAATTTGGAGTACGGCGTGTCATCCTCTTTGCTCGTCGCAGTCTCTTACACGGAAACCCCCGCGCCATGCAACAAAACATGTCGCCACGCGGCCTGCTTGTCTGGTTTTGGCTGGTCATGGCCGGCCCCTATGCAGTATGCAGCCAGCACTGTTGCGCTGTCGCTGGCCCTTTGCCGTCTGACAGGCTGCCGTTCTTCAGCAGACAGCAACGCAGGTCGTTGGGCGAGTGGGGCCAAAGGGCCGAGGGACGTCTTTGCGAGCGGAGAATTGGGGGAGCTGGCAGTGGGGAAACGTGGAGAAGTTGCTTTCTCGCAATTCTCGGCAGATGTTCTGTCCAATCGATGGGCGCCGGTCTCCGGATCATCAGGATGTCTGCAATTGGTCTGTCGCAGCAAAGTATCGTGTGGTGACCTCATAGGGCCCTCGCTGACGAGCCCGGTCCGAGCGCACGCACTGAGCACTGAGCACTGAGCACTGAAGCAGGCGCTGGGTCCTTCAGACAGGCGATAGCCCACGTCACCGATGAAATCCCCCCAATGCCGTTTGTCTGCACGAGTACTCCGGGCAGCCATTCGCCCTTCGGCATCATGGGTCCGGCGGAGATGCTCGTTGCCGAACTGTCTCATAACAACTGCCGTGTTCAGTGGTTGGTCCTGTCGACCCCACAAAGTGCCAAATATAGCGCTTCTGACAACGTCAGCCGTACTCCGAACGGCCGCACGGAGTCTGTTACTAAACATATCCCCATCCCGAATCCCGCGCTGACGTGCGAGAAGCTTTAAATTTTGGTGACGATTCTGTAAAGATTCTGTGACGATGCTGCAAGCCTTTAGACACGTACCACGACACCTCATGAAAAAAAACGCTCTATTATTGTACACGTACTAGTCGGAAAAGAAAACAAGCAAAATGACAAACGAAATGAGAACCACAAGCCCAACAGCCCCTCCCGTCTACTCCTCGTCCGAGCTGTCCTCGGCCTCGCGCAGCCGGCTCGCCAGGTCTGCCGGCAGGCCCCCCTCGTCCTCGGCATCACAGTACTCGCGCCCGCCCACCACGCTGAGCGCGACCGGCAGAAAGACGAGCGCGTGCGGCGACGCAAACAGCACCAGCGCCACCCACACGCGGAAGTAGTAAATCTCGAAGATCTTGCTGCGCGTAAACGCCAGCACGCACACGCCCAGCAGCTTGGTCAGCGTGATGCCCGAGAACACGGACCCGCCCACGTTGACGAGCGCCGCCCAGGCGCGCTGGTCGCGGGCGCCGGCAAAGCGCGTGCGGGCGCTGCCGCGCAGGAGCCGGGACGGGAAGGTGAAGGCGCGCGCCAGGTGGGCGCAGAACTCGACGGCGATGCCGACGCAGATGATCAGGTTGACCAGCGACACCGCGTTGAGCGACACGCCCACGACGGCCATGGCGCCGACAATGTCGCCGACGATCATGGCCACGGTCACGGCCACGACGGCGGCCGTGCGCAGCGAGCCGAGCAGCAGCCACGACACGGCAAAGATGATGCCGACGGCCGCGCCCAGCAGCGCGCACGCGAGCGACACAATGGTGACGTACTGGTCGAAAAAGACATAGAACACGCTGTAGGGAAACACCTCGACGCCCGTGGCCGCCGACACGTCCGCGGCAATGCGGCGCGCCGACGCGTACGCCGCGATAAAGTCGGCCTGCTGCCGCAGCGGCGTGTGCATCGTGCGGAAGTGCGACGTCGCCACCGTCTCGTCGGCCCGGTCGATCACGAGCGCCGACTGGTACGACGCCTGGCCGCCCAGCGGGCAGTCCTCCGTCGTCGGCGCGTGCACAAACTTGTCCAGGTAGTGCAGAAACTCGTCGCCCTCGGGCATGCCGTCGAGGCTGGCATTCCACGGCGGCGCGCGGCCCTCGAAACACGGCCGGCCGCCCTCGACGCAGCAGCTCTCAAAGTCGGGGTTGAGCCAGAGCAGAAAGTCGTCGATCCAGCTCGCCGTCGGCGACGCAATGTACGACACGTCCGGCCGCTTGCGCTCCTGCTCGAGGATGCCCGTCAGCGACGTCAGCTGGCACGACGGGAACCGCGAGCACAGCTCCTTTTGGTGCAGCCGCTGCGTGGCGTTGACGTCCTTGGTCACAAAGTACACCGGCGGGCCCACGTCAAAGTAGGCCGCCAGATCGTCAAAGTAGGGGATCAGGTACGACCCGTCGGGAATGGCCACGCGCTGGTCCAGGCCGAGCTCGACAAACGGCATCAGCGCCACCGCCACCGCGAACACGCCGCCAAACACGACCAGCACGGCCGTCTTGACGCCCGTCTTGAGCAGCGCCGGCGCGTACCGCTGTCGGATGAAGCGCTGCAGCATGCCCTCCTGCACCTGCTCGTCGCGTCGGCCGTCCGAGGCCGGCGGGCCGAGCTCGCCGTCCAGCCGCACGCGTGCCGACTTGACCGAGATGCAGAACAGAATGTCGGCCCGGTTGTCCTCGACGCGGAACTGGTTGAGCGCCAGCACCGACACAAAGCCCGTCACCTGCAGGATCGCGTTGATAAACACCGCCCCGGCCGCGTAAATGGCAAAGTTGCGCACCGCCGGCATGCCCACAAACGCCCCCAGCGCAAACGACGCCGTCTCCGTCACCGCCGAGAACAGGATCGACGGCCCCATCCGGCCCAGCGCCAGCGCCACCCGCTGCTCAATCTGCTCGTCCCGGTGGCTCGCGTTGACCCGCTCAAACTCGTGCACAATGAGAAAGATATTGTCCACGCCGACCGCCAGCACAATGAACGGAATCACGTCCACAATGATGAGCGTCGCCTTGAGCCCGAACCAGCTAAAGAGCCCGATCGAGGCCGTGATCGACAGCACCACAATCAGCACCCCGATGAAGCCCAGCCCGAACTTGGACTGCACCAGAAACACGCCAAAGTGCCGGAACAGGTCGCCAAACGAGAGCGTCGTCGCCCCCAGCGCCACCGACGCATACAAGAACATGATCAGGTAGCTGATCACCACAATCTTGGCGTCCGTGTTGGTCGACTTGTTCAGCTCCTCCTCCAGACTGCTCTCCGTCGAGAACGACAGCCGCAGCCCGCGCGCCGTCGCCTCCTCCTGCGCCGCCAGCAGCCGCTCCTTGACGGCCCGCTCCCAGTCCTCCACCATCGGCAGCTGCGTCGCCGTCTCGCTGTAGTGTTGCACCACCCACGTCACCGTCATCGCCGCCGCGTCCGCCACGTGGCCAATGTCGTCGTATCCGCCCAGGATCATTTCCGGGTCCAGCGGCTGTCCGTAGTCGGGCCGGCACTCCACCGGGCTCTTGGCACACGCCGTCAGCGTCTCCCGCCAGTGTCCGTCCACCAGCGCCGGCTCGCCGCCAAAGTACGCAGAGACCGACTGCACCACACACGCGTCGCCCGTCGGCTTGAAGCACACGTCGTCGAGCGTCGTGCCATACTGCGGGCCGCGAATCTTGGCCACGCTCTCCTCCACGCCCATCCACCACAGCAGCGTGTCCGCGCTCAGGACCGGGCCCGGGCCCGACAGCTGCGTGTCGTTGACCAGAAACACCTGCTCGACCCGGTAGAAGCCGCCAAAGCTGTTGTCGAAAAAGACCTTTTCCTGCGCCGCCGCCGACGTCGGGCTGACCCACAGCTTCTCCGGCACCATCTCCAGCTCAAAGTGCAGCCACCCGAGACTGAGCACGCTAGCCACCAGCAGGCTGGCCCCGATGCTGGTGCCGGGGAACCGAGCCGCCCAGTGGCCCAGCCGCCGGAACACGGCGTTGCACCAGTCGTTGAGCAGGTACCGCTGCGGCAGCTCTTCCGTCTCGGGAACCGCGTCCGCGCCGTGCAGGATCCGGTACAGCAGCGCGTGCTGCTCCTCGTCCTCGGCCTCATCGTCCTCGTCGTAGCTGCCGTGCGGGTCGTGCAGCAGCGGCAGGCCCTGGCTGCCGCCCTTGGCGTACCAGAACCGCAGCCCGAGCCAGCCGAGAAGAGCGGCGAGAAAGACCGAGTAGACGAGAATGGACGCAAACGACAGACACGGCAGAGCGCCCACGCGGCACGACCCGGCCTGCTTGACCGCCGGCAGCTCCGGACACACGGCCGGACAGTCGGTGCAGGCGCAGCGGAAGTTGGGGTCCTCGTCGTTGCACTGTTTCGGCGTGATTTTGCGCGGCGCCATGTCTGGCTCGGCGTACTCGGTCGGGAAGTTCATCTGAAAGGGCGAGCCGCCCAGGCGCTGCTTGCCCAAAAAGGCAAGCATCTCGTGGTGGTCCTTGGCGCCGCCGCCAATCAGGTCCATGGCCCGCGAGTTGGTCGGCCCAAACTTGACCTCCTTGCAGCTGTCGTAGAAGCCGGCGCCGAACTCGTCCGACACCAGCTGGTCGAGCTCCGTGACCAGCTGCTTGTCCGCCTTGTCCGCCGCCTGCGTCACGTTGATAAAGAGGGACTGGTCGGGCGAGCACGTAAACGTGCAAAACAGATTGTAAAAGTTGTCCTTGCAAGCCGGACACGACGAGATGATCTGGTTGACCGTCGCCAGGTTGTCCTTGAGCGCCGACACCTGCACGTCCGTGCAGCAGATCGGGCCGCTGCTCCATTTGGGTCCGCACAGCCCAACCAGCTGCTCGCGCAGCTCCTCGTCCGGCTCCTCGGCCAGGCCGTTGTCCACGCACGGCAGCTCCGGGCCGAAGATGCTGCGTTTGCCGCACTGCCCGCGGATCGCGCACCGTCCAGCTTCATGCTTGGCCGTATAGCCCTTGTCCGTTGTCGCTGCCGCCGTGGCCACAGAGGTCACGGCGAGCAGCGCCACGATGCCGGAGAGCTTCGTCATCGAGGAGAGCTCAAGCTCGGCCTTTTTTCGTATCGGGAAAATCGGCCGTCGTCGGTGTCGCAAGGGGGGAGGATGTTTCTTTAGGAAAAGAAAGCAGCGTCAATCGCGCGGCGGTGCGCCTCAGTCTTGTTGGGTGCGTCGTTTGTCGACAATGTCACCCGAATGACGGCAGCAGGGTTGTGGGCGGATGAGTTTCCAAGGGTCGGGCGACAACCATAATCGAAGCTGCGTCATGAAAGCAAGCCCGTGCGTTAGGCCGCAGTGTCACGTGATGTGCTGTCATGACGACACGTCAAACTTGCACAGTCAGGAACCGGGCAGTAGTACGATGATGATGTCGCTAACACGTCGTATATCTCGAAAAAAATTCCAAAGAGCACACCGCGCCATGCAAAAGTACCCCAAAAAAAGGTACAAAAAAAATCACACACCGCTCCGCTCACTTCTTCCCGGTTACGAGATAGTGCCCGTTGCCTGACTGCACCTTCCAGCCGCCCCGCTCCAGCGCCAATCCGACTTGTCCATACATACGAGAGAAGCCTTTGGCGCTGTGGACACCCGAGCCAGTGACGACACGCAGGGGTTCGTCCCGCGCCTTTCTGACCCTGTTTTCTCCGAGCTGCGTCCACCACTGCTGGGTGCGCTCGACCGCGATGCGCGTGCCGTCCTCGACCGACACATAGTGCACGTCGACCACGTTGGCAGAGCTCTGTTCCGCGACCAGCGCGTCAGCAGCGGCACTCTGCACCAGCCGGGCCGTGGCCATTTGCGCGCGTCCGCGGTCCGAGTACACCACCGCAGCCTGGCGAAAGAGCGGGTCCGATCGGCCGCGCCGGAAGGCAGCCGACGCCGACTCGTACGACGCGCTAGCCACTGCAAACGACTGCCGTGCCGCCTCGGCCTTTTCTGCATAGCCCCCGGGCGCCACGGACGACACGTTTGTCGACGGGCTGCTACTCGTAGGGGCCGCGCCGTCGTCGTCGGTGGCAGCCGAGGCGAGCTTGTAGTCCACCGAGAGCCGCTGACGGGCGGCCTCCTTCTTGTCCTTGGGCGTGCCCCGCTTGCGGCCCTTCTTGACCGGCAGGTGGTCCGGCTGGAAAAAGGCGTCGATGCCCTTGAGCCGCTGCCCCGTCTCCTCCAGGTGCTTGATGTTGAGCAGGATGTCCGAGGCCCGCGTGGCGTCGCCTGCCGACTCCTTGGCGGCCCGGCGAATGTCCGAGTCCTTGAGCATGGGAAACATGGTTTGGAGTGTGGTCTCCAGGCTGGCGCCGACGGTGGCGGCGTCCAGCACCAGCACCTCGTCGGCTGTGGCCGATGCCGGACGCGGGGAACCAATATCGTAGTCAGAGGCGGCAGCCCACGAGCTGAGCGTGCCGCTGGTCGTCAGCGAGGGCGACTGCGCACCCTCTCGATTGAGGCCGACACCGGATGCCTCGAAGGCGCCGACGTCAAAGCCCGAAACCTCCTCGTCGCGCACATTTTGCGATATTTCAGCGAGGCATTTGTAGGCGTCCTGGTAGCCCTGCTCGTCGTAGAAGAGGCCGATAAGGGACTCGTCCACCAGGGACCCAAACTCGTTCTACAGGGGGGTCAGTAGAAAGTACTTGTGGCCGGATCGCCGGACATTTCTCACAATCAGCCTCTCTCTGTCTTGGTCTACTTCGGCCTTCAACTGGAGGGGTGCGGCACCCATGGCCACGGCAGCAGGATCCGCTGGTGGCTATCAGATGAGAAAATACGACGTGTATCCGTGCTTCTCAGGGAAATTATGTTGTCGAATCGGTCCATGTCTTTTTGCGTGGGTGCGTGACTGTCCTTTGTCAAACCTGCAGAAGCAAACAGAGAATTCGTCAACACTTTTGCGGGCTTGCGAACGATTTGGCGACCAGCGTGCACGGGCCTGCCCCTCGTTTTTTTGCCCACGTGATGTGGAGGGGAGGGGCGGATGACTGCCGGGGGATGGCAGCATTGTGTGATAGGAAAGATTAGGCTCAGCCACCCCTCTCGCAAATCAGGGGACAAATGCAGTATCAGTGTGCATACCAATCTCGCAGCCTGGGCTGACCGACCTTTCCTCCAGGGGGCCAGGGAGGGGTTCGGGGGACACGCCAGAACGGGACAGTGGTTGCCTATTCTGCTAGGCCGAGGCTTCCGGGAAGGCAGCAAAGCAAGGCAAGAAAGCGGGTGACCTAATCGGGGTTAGGCGAGGCCATTGTGTCAGGATGTTTGGCGGATGATGCAGGGCTTTGTCACAGCGCGGCTGGCACAAGCTACGGCGACACAACCGAGACAGACGTCCGGCCGTCGACGAGCCTGCCAGCACAGCAGGACGCCAAACGCCCTAGGCTCGGAGCCCGACCGGCTTCGTGTTACAGGTGGCGGAATTGGAAGAAGTGGAGGCCACCCTACGAATGCAAATCCACTCAAAAAGTCGCGAGATAGGAACAGCGCTTCGAAGCTCCGACACCATAAAAAGCAGCTGCCTGGCCCGCGTTTCTGCACACCGGATTTCTTCCTCCCCCCAACCACACCTGTTACCACTTCTCTTTCTTCTCTGATCCTCCCTCTCTGTTCTCCCCCCCTACAATTTGTTCCAGTGGTGGTGGTTTTGACGGCCACTCACCGCTCTTCTTATGGCCTCGATCGATCCCAGCAGTAGAAGCCGGGGCTATGTCAACTACCCGGAGCCGGTCAAGGGGTAGGTGTTAGCCATCGGTCCCTCCGCCGCTGCAGCAGGCGGCCGTGCCGTGTGTCAAAGGCCCCCGTCAGGCACCCCGAGAGAGAGAGAGAGAGTGTTGCTGATAAAGACCGTGCAGGCCTGACATTCCCTTCAAGGATGATCGCAAGTCGAACCCCGCTATCCGGGGGCGGATTCTGATTCTATGTGCCTACATGTGAGTTCTGGTGGGGGGGAGGCGACGAGCACGACGAGCGTCTGGGCGCATGCTGACCAGCAAACAGAATGGAGTGGGTGGGCATTGTGCGCCAGATTGTCTGGAAGAACGCCGGATTCGCTGCGCTGCGCAAGATTCAGCATGACATTGAGGATTACGAGCCGTACTTTGAGCCCACCGTGATGCCGCTGCCGGATGCGGGCACTGATGCCGGCCCAGCCAAGGGCCCGCTGGACCTGACGCTCCCGGCCTCGCTGCCGCCTCCACCGGCTGAGCAGTACCCGGCATCGCGCTACTACTCGGCGGCCGACTACCACGAGCTGTACCTGTCGGGCAAGCTGACGCCGACGGCCGTGGCCGAGGCGCTGCTGCCGCTGATCCGGCGGCAGGCCGGCCGACGGGGTCCGTACGCGATTGGCTGGTTCGACACCAAGGAGGACCTGGTGCTGGAGGCGGCGGCGGCGTCGACGAAGCGCTATCGCAACAAGACGCCGCTGGGGCCGCTGGATGGCGTGCCGACGGCGGTCAAGGACGAGTACGACATGGAGGGCTACATGTCGTGTCTCGGCTCGCTCAACGACTACACCGGCTGCGTGACCGAGGACGGCACCAACTCGACCTGGTGCGTGCGCAAGATTGAGGAAGCCGGCTGCATCATTCTCGGCAAGCTGCACATGGTCGAGTTTGGCCTCGACACGCCCGGCAACAACACCAACCACGGAACGCCGCCGAACCCGTACAATGCCAACTACTACACCGGCGGCAGCTCTTCGGGCGCGGGCTATGCCGTCGCGGCCGGTCTGCTGCCCTTTGCGCTCGGCAGCGACGGCGGCGGCAGCGTGCGGATCCCGGCCTCGTTCTGCTCCGTCTACGGCCTCAAGCCGACGCACGGCCGCATCTCCTTCAAGCCGGGCCAGAACCACTGCACCACCTGCGCCTGTCTGGGCCCGCTGGCCGCCGACGTGCGCACCTTGGCCACCGTCTACTCTGTCATTGGCCAGCCGCACCCCACGTCGGGCTTCCCGGCCGTGGCCCCGCCGGCGACCCTGCTCGACCCCAGCCGTCCGGCCGCGCGTCTGCTCGGCATCCCGACCGTCTGGTTCGACCAGGCCGCGCCCGCGGTGCAGACGCTCTGCCACACCTTTGTTGACGACCTCGTGCGCAACCACGGCTACAAGACCATTCCCATTGAGATCCCCTTTCTGGTCGAGGGCCAGACGGCCCACGCCATGACCGTCCTGACCGACGCCGCCACTCTGCTGCCCGAGTACGGCAACCTGACCCCCACGACGCGCATCCTGCTGGCCCTCGGCCGCACCACGCCCTCGACCGATTGGCTGCTGGCGCAGAAGCTGCGTCGCATGCTCGTGCAGCACCTCTCCTACCTCTGGCACCAGCACCCCGGCATGATCATCGTGACCCCGACCACGAGCTGCGCCGGCTGGCCGGTCCGCCATCCGAGCGAGCGCAACTACGGCGTCAGCGACGGCGACCGGACCATCCAGACCATGGAATACGCCTGGCTGGCCAACTTTTGCGGCCTGCCGTCGCTCAGCGTGCCCGCCGGCTACGCGGTGCCCGAGGGCCAGGCCGACGCCGGTGCCATCGCCGGCCCCGACGTGCCCGGAAAGGTGCCTGTCGGCATCATGGCCACCGGTGAATGGGCCACCGAGGCGGAACTGCTGCGCTTCGGCCTCGACGCCGAGTGCGTGTCGGCCGGACGTCGCTCGCGGCCTCCGATCTGGCACGACGTGGTGGCGTCGGCCAAGCCCAAGAGCGCGGTGCTCAACTGAGAGGAACGAGACTCGAGAGAACGATGAACGCAAAGGAACCGATAAAGCTGATCTACTTGCTATACTTGTTACTTGTTACTTTACACCACGAGGCAATTTATACCCCCCCCCCCCTTCTTTTGCTCCCCCTTTCCCCCTCCAGTTCATGCATGTGAACAGACCACGTGAATGTAACGAGCACAGAATGTCACGGTGACCCGCAGTCCAACAGCAGAGGCAACGATTCGGACTCTGGACTTTTGGATCGATCGATGCTCCCTCGGACAGAGCCATGACCATGGCCAATCGCCTCGGTGGCCGTGCTGACAAATAGACGTCGGGGTGGTGTGGGGTCCCAACCGGTTCCCCAGTCCACACCAGTTCCCCCAGTCCATGCGGGGTTCGCTATTGCCAGTTATGCTCGTACGCCACGGCTCGTCGTCCCCCCGGCACCATTTGTGCAGCTGACAGCCAAAAACCGCAAGGCGATACGGCCGCCGGCGTCTTACCCCAACCTGCGCGGGCGCCCGTTTGCCGATACGCGCTGCTCGCCCTTGGGCGTGCTCGCCTCTCAGCTGCTGTGGACAATGGCCCGCTTCCGCTGTCGGTGCCGGACACGGCGTTTTGTGTTGTTCTTTTACGTCTGCAATGTGACTGTGATGTGTCTTGTTTTGAGCAGGCCACTCACAAGAAAGCAACAGACTTTGGGTAATATCGTCCATTCGGCCTGGAGCGATTTCGGTCCTGTTCTCTCTCCCTTTTTCTGTTGGCCATCCCCGCTCCTGCTACGGCACATTACCCGGCTGGCTCTTTCCGCAAGCCGTGATTTGCGTCCATCTTTCCGGGCAGCCACATCCACGCCCTATTTCTGCCTTTCTACCTTTCTAGCTTTCACTCCGCTCCTTCATTATCGTATGACTTTTGCAAGCAATGAACAGCTCCATCGCGAACACGCCACACGTACCGGCACATTGGTAAAGCTGATGTGATTCCTGCAGGAATATCAAACGATAGCTCCAGATTTATTGCCCTCTTCTCCACTCAGCCAGCATTTTTCGTCTGACTTGCAGCTTTGCGGTATCCACTGGGACGGTACGATGCGCTCTGATGCTACGATGCGTGAGGGCCGATCTGTGACCTCTGATGTCGACACGGACACCGAGGCCGAGAAGGAGCTGGAGCGGGAGCACAGTCGGGAAGTGGAGCAGGCTGTCTATGAGGGCCATGACGCCGACATTCCGTCCAGTCTTGGCTACGTCCTGGATGAGCGCGGCGAGGAGAGACGCCGGCGATCTCTGGCCGAGCAGCGGCGGCTCTCTCTCGCACGACGTGCCAGTCACGGCGACGACGGCGACCTCGAAAAGGGCAAAACCACGAGCACCGACGTAGATGGCGCCAAGGCCGAGGAGGAGGAGGAGCCGTCCGAAGACGAGGCCAACATTGTCTGGTGGGACGGCCCCGACGACCCCGAGAACCCATACAACTGGCCGACCTGGTACAAGGGCGTGCTGTGTGCTCTGATCAGCACGCTAACGTTTGTGACACCGCTGGCGTCTTGTGAGAATCCCTTGGCATCCAGAATGTCCACCTACCCAATGGTTACCTATTGACTTTTGCCCGCAGCCATCTTCGCGCCGGGTGTGCCGCAGCTGATGGCCGAGTTCAACGTGGACAGTAACGAGCTGTCGGCCTTTGTTGTGTCGGTTTACGTGTTAGGGGTATTTTCCCTTCCTCCAACAGTATCCTTCCTCCCCCAGCTGACAGCCCCAGTTCGCCTTTGGCCCCATTCTCATCGCACCGCTCTCCGAGATCTACGGCCGCAACATTGTCTACCACGTGTGCAACCTTGGCTTCATTGCTTTTTCCGTCGGCTGCGCGCTGGCGCCGTCGATTAACGCCCTCATTGTCTTTCGGTTCTTCAGCGGCGTGTTTGGCTCGTGCCCCATTACCAACGGCGGCGGCTCCATTGCCGATATGGTCAGCCAGGAGAGCCGCGGCGTCGCCATGGCCAGTTATACCATTGGCCCGCTGATGGGACCCATTATCGGCCCCGTCGTCGGAGGCTTCCTGTCCAGCGCCAAGGGCTGGCGCTGGGTCTTTTGGCTCATTGTCATTGTCTCTGGCTTTCTCAGTCTCGTCTTCCTCGCCGTCATGCGCGAGACTTACGCGCCTGTGCTACTGCAGCGCAAGGCGGCCCGCCTGCGCCGTGAGACCGGCAACGACTTGCTGCGCAGCCGCCTTGATATCGGCCTCAGCCCATGGGACTTCTTCGCTCGCAGCATCGGCCGTCCCCTCAAGATGCTCATCTTTTCACCCATCACCCAAGTCTGTGCTGTCTATATGGCCATCGTCTACGGCTACCTGTACCTCATGTTCACGTCCATCACCGAGGTTTTTGAAAAAACGTACGGCTTCTCCACTGACATTGTCGGTCTCGTCTATCTGGGCCTTGGTGTCGGTTCCATGTCTGGAATGACCTACTTCAGCGTCGTGTCGGACCGCTACATCAAGAAGCAGTCCATCAAGGAAGGCCAGGGAATGAAGCCCGAATACCGTCTGATGCCCCTCCCAATCGGCGCCGTCTGTCTCCCCATTGGCTTCTTCATCTACGGCTGGACTGCCGAATACCACAAGCACTGGATCACCCCGCTCATTGGAATGGTCATTATTGGTTTTGCCAATCTCATGTGAGAAATGTTGCCGTCTTTCAGAACCATGCATTGTGCGCTAACACTTCTCCTTCCAGATCCTTTATGGCCTTGCAACTGTACCTTATCGACGCCTTTACCATCTATGCTGCATCGGCGCTGGCGGCCAACACCGTGATCCGGTCCATTGCCGGCGCCATACTGCCGCTTGGTGGTCTGCAGATGTACGCCAAGCTCGGCCTCGGGTGGGGCAACAGCCTGCTGGCCTTTATTGCGCTGGCCTTGGTGCCGGCGCCGTATTTCATCATCAAGTACGGTGAATACTTGCGGAAAAGGTTTGTAGTGAAAAACTTGTAGGCAGGACTTGTCGTTTATCTTATTGTGTTCAATCTGTGGTGTATTTGATAAAAGTGGCTGGTTAGGGTGTGCGTGCATATACACGGTACGTCCTGGGATGGGAAATGGGGTTTTCTAATTTTGATGCTCGAGTTTGCATACGAAAAGCGTAATAGGTAATATATGACCAAGTTCGTAAAACTGCGAGGATAGCTGAGCCTGAATGTTTTTTGAACTACAGAAATTAGTATGCCACTCTCTACAGAGTACTTTACTTTGCTTTCGTAAAACTCTACCTGCCTTGGGTAGTAAGCACTTTACGTAGAAGCGACTTCGAAATCAAAGTAAAGCATGACATGAGTATTCTCGTAAGCTTGCGCCTGAAATTGCCGATTTTATGCTCAATTAAGCTTATGTATGTTAATAAATGCTGCTTGTACTTCTCCACGTTTAAGGGGGGTTCCCGTCGTCACTCATTACGAGGTTTTTCATCTTCTGGTCTCTTGTACTCTGTAAAAGAGAATTTAAACAGTGCACACATGCAAGGCGAATGTAAAGAAACTATATTGAATTCGGTCCAACACTAAACAGTACTGTCCTGCGATTTGAGTCTGGGCAAGGATCGCTGACCCGCCAGTTTGCATGCTCGACACTAATACATGAATTTCGCGAATGAACACGGACCGGAATAGAGACTGACTCGAGGGGTATCATTATGTTCCATGCTCTTTTTCTGTGCCGGTCTCTGCTAGAAATGCTTCTTCAGCTGGCTGCTGTTTTGTTCGCCGCTTCAGTCCAGTCCTGGAAAGGACACTCTCGGCTTCTGTGCTTCCTTGCCTCGGCCCTTACGCCGCTTCTTCTTGGACTTGCGCTTTCGCCGGCCGCCGCTATCGCTGTCGCTGTCGCTATCGCTATCGGCATCGCTGTCGTCGCTGCCGGCGCCCGCCCGCTTCGTGCCCTTGCCTTTCTTGTCGGCATCGCCACCGTTGCTACCATCGCCACCGTCCTTTTCATCCTCATCGTCCTTGTCATCTTCATCGTCGTCGCTGTCGTCTCCGCCCACCTTCCCAGCGACATCGCTGTTCTCCTGCCAGATACCAATGGAACGGCCACCGGCGCTAACGAGGCGGCCGAGGCAGTCGAAATCGACGGCCACAACGCTTTCAATCTCATCGTGGCGAAGGACCTGACCGACACGGCGGGCGTGCAGGTCGACGATGCTGACGCTGCCGTCACCGGCGCCGACGGCGACGGTTTGGCCCCCGCCCCAGCCAGCGTGGTCGGGCACGCGCACAATGGCGTCGAGGCTCTCGCCCTCGTTGCGTCCGCGGCCACCGGCCACGTAGACACGCTCCTGCTGGTCGTCCCACGAGCCCTTGTCCCAGAGCGTGAGGATGCCGTTCTCGGTGCCCACGGCGACGACGGCGTTGCCGCGCAGCGTGCGCGGGCCCAAGCCCGAAGGGATGAGGGTCGAGCAGAGCAGCTCAGAGTCCTGCTCCTCCGACCGCGTGACAATGCCGTGCCGCAGGTCCGTAATGGCCAGCGTGCCGGCACCAGTGCTGACCCACTGCTTGGAGAAGCCCGAGGTGCTCTCGGCCGACGGCGGCAGCGGCGTCAGCGACGTCACATAGTCGTCGTGCGGCTTGTGCGTGCGCGAGGCATGCGGCGTCACGGCCCCGCCGGCGTCTTGCCGCATATCGAAAATGTAGAGGAATCCGTCGTCGGTACCGAGCAGGAGCGTCTGTGGCGATAGAGCGTGCATAATGGCGGGCGCGTCGAGCGAGCCGTCGTGTCGTGGCGGCACCTGGAACTTGGTCACGACTCGGCCACTGTGCGGGTCAAAGTTCTTGACGACGCCGTCTGTGCCGGCTGAGAAGACAGCTGCAAAAAAAAGAAAGAACCGTTAGCGACAAGCTTTCCACGGCCATGCACGGCCCTTCATTTCCACACCCACACACTGACATGTTCCATCCAGGCCGTAGGCGAGGCTGCGGCAGCTGCCCTTGTGCCGCTTCGTGCTCCAGATCGGCTTGATCAGCCCCTTCTCGCCGCCACCGTCGGCGTCCGAAGGCAGGCGGTAACACTCAACTCGGCCATTGGAGAGGCCGACCGTCAGCAGAGGCTCGTTGGGATGCAGCACCTGTGTGAAGACGTCTGCCGACAGCGGCAGCATGCACAGGTTTTCTAGCATCGTTGTGCGAGTTGTGGCGCCGTGGCCTCGAGAGTTTGGGTGGGAGTGAAATTTTTCATATGTTGTTTTTTGGGAGGCTGCGCCAGTTGCGCAGTTTCTTCCCCAGAGCAACACACAGACTAACTAGCTTGGGCCATGTCGATTCGCCAATGCTCCACGCGTGACGCTGCTAGGACCTGTTTCAGCGATCAGCACGGTATTTCTAGCGTGTTGTCTAGGTGGCGCTTTGCGGCTTCCCCGCAACGCACGACGTCAGATATCCCATTTCGATTGCTGTGCGTTGTAATTGCTGTCTGTAGCAGGTCCGAGCTAGATCACGCCTCGTGCGACAAAAGCTCGCCGATCCAAGGAAGGTACGACCGGCCGGCTATTGGCCCCCTTTTTCTTCCCTTTTTTCCGGCCACAGCCTGTTCTTATGGCCGATCTGCTTGTCTGTGCTGCACATCCTACAGCGGCCAGACAGATGGCACGACAGCACATGAAATGGATTACACCCCTCAGTCGTTCCGATTTTCCCTGGCTGACAGGCGACGTCAGCGCAGACGCAAACGGTACAGTCGCGCATGCGTGATGGCAGCTGGGTTGAGCGCCGTTTTAATCGGCTTTGCCCTCTTTTTGATCTCTGCGAGAGCACATACTTCGATGCGCAATATTGTGTATCTGACAGGGTGAGATGGCCCAAAGGACGCTCTTCTCAGTCGGCGCGAGGCTCTGTGACTGATCCCGCGGAAACGGCAGCCAACACCCACATGTGCCAACAGAACTGCCCGAGCTGCTGGCGGTCACGCATGTGATTCTTGCGTTTCTGTCCACGAGCTTGCTCAACGAGGTTAACGGCCAGTACCGGGCAGAGTGGCCGCTCTTCACGACCGTGAGCCACACGCGCACGCAGTTTGCCCCGGGCACCAAAGTCCTAGTCGCCATCGGCGGATGGGGCGACACAGAGGCCTTTTCCGTGGCCGCCCGGACAAGCCATTCGCGACGGCGGTTCGCCCGCAACATAGCCACCATGGTGGAGGTCACTGGTGCAGACGGCGTGGACATTGACTGGGAGTATCCGGGCGGCAATGGCCAGGACTACAGGGAGATCACAAACAAGGAGAAGGAGTGGGAGATTGAGGCTTACCCGCTGCTGCTCGCCGAGATCCGGGCAGCCATGGGCTCGCGCCGCATCATCTCGGCGGCGGTGCCGGGAAAGCCGTGCGATATGCTGGCCTTCACGTCCTCGACAGTGCCGCGCATCATGAACAGTGTCGATTTTTTGAATGTGATGACATACGACCTAATGAACAGGCGAGACGTCGTGACAGTACACCACTCGGGGCTGGTGAACAGCCTCGTGGCCATTGACGCTTACATTGCCGCCGGGGCGGTGCCACAGCAGCTGAATTTGGGATTTGGCTACTACGTCAAGTATTTCAAGACCAAGCACGCCGAGTGCCAAGTGAGCACCTAACAGCCGGCGAATGTTTCCAGCGGAGGGGCCTCGTGTACTAACGGTTTTGCAGAAGCGGGTTAACAAGCAAAAGTCAGCCATTGGTTGTCCGACGCCGCTCCTGGAAAACCCCGAGACTGGTCATTCCTTTGGCAAAGATGGCGCTTTTTCGTGGAATGATACTGTTCCCGACTTTCTGCAAGGCTCGTTCAGTCGAGCTCTGGAAGATGGCGTTTATGACGAAGAGCAAGGCGGCCACTACTACTGGGACGACAAGGAATACCGGTTCTGGACATTCGACACGCCCCAGTCGATTTCCGAAAAGTTCCCTCGGGTGGTCTTGGACAGGAAGTTGGGCGGCGTCTTTGCCTGGGGCTTGGGCGAGGATGCGCCGCTGTACGAGCACTTCAAGACCGTGAGCCACCTAGTCGATCCGTACCAGACTTGGCGACGAGATGAGCTCTGAGGGGAGCTGTTGGGCGAGGAGAGCTTGGAGTGGAGAAAGGGACATTTCAGTCTGTGGTTGTTCAGCTGGCATCTGAAGTACCCGCGCCGCCTCCACGGGTTGTCGGGCAGATACGCGCATCGCGGGACGGACGTGGGGTGAAGTAAAGAAGTAGCAACCTCCCATGGATGTCCAAAGAGGCAAGGCCGCACTCTCTTGGCAGTATCTTTAGTATGGTCTAGATGCCAAATCTGGTATCAGACGGGAAAGTGGTCGCGTGCGAAAAAACGGTGTTCTTGATACTGGTCAGGGTAAAAGGCTAAACTGGTCTGCGAGTGATACTCGCAGATAACGCCCGGATAAGCTGTGCCGTGCATCGTGCCGTTGCTTTCTTTTTTAGATTTATCAGCTTTTTATGAAGCGCCGTATTCTTTGGTTCCTTGGGCTCTCTTGTGGAGGGTGAATGCATCCATCCGCGTTCTGGTTTAATGTCGCATTGTCGCAGAAAGCGTGATGGATAGATTCTGCTTGTTTTCTTTCTCACGGGATGTCATGTGTCAGTGAGGAACGTGTCGACTTGCGCCAATTCGCTGGCGGGCGCCGCCGACCGCAGCTCTCGACAAAATTTCGTGTCGAAAGCCTAAATAGGCTAATAGATAGTGGGCCCGTCGGGATGCCAGGGCTGGCCAATCAATGGTGGCGGGCATCGGCGATGAGCCTTATCTTTCTGTCCCGCTTTTGTTGTCTCTTGGCACGGCAAAATGTCTCTTATCTGTCAGACTTACTTGTGCATACTGCCCACCGATCGCAGCGGAGATGCCCAAGCAGAACTTCCCGAAGCTACGGGTGGTCGGCCATGGCCAGGAAAGAAAACAATATACCGATTACAGATCCAAGATACGATCTGGAGTCGATGTAGGCAGGCAACTAGCAGACAGGTGGCGGACGTGTGACTGTGCTTTTGGTGTGTGGAGAGGTCATCAGTAACCGGTGATACGTCGTACGCTCAGAATTCTGGAGCTCTGGTCACCGCGCGACCCCATGGTTTGGGCTCGGGTGCTCCGTGCTCCGTGCTCCGTTCCCCGGCCGGGGCGCCTGTTATTATTACATGAAGCCATCGAGCAACCAAAGGGGCTTGGCTTATCGTGAGGTGTCCACCCAAAGGGCCAAGAGGAATACTGATAGTGGCAGAGCTGTTTCGGGACGATGGCGTATTGGCTGCCCTGTCTACCATGTGCGTGTTAGTGGGGGTTTCTACGGAGTAGCGGGCTTGGTTTTTTTTTTTTTTTTGGCTTTTTTTCAAACTAGAGAGCTATCATCCCAGCGGCGCCAAGCGGAGTCGGTCGTCCCCGGAGTCGGATCTGGTGATCGTGTGGCCGTATCTGTGTTGCAGAGGAGAGCGAGCTGTGGGGAAGAGACAGCTCTGAGGAGAAAGAGGTGAAGAAACCGGCAAGGAAAGCTGTGAGAAAAGTTGAAGAGAAAATTACATTGACAAAAGCCGAGACGGCATGTGGTCGGGAGAGAACACCTTCTGTGGAGTACCCGTAGGGGGTGGCATGTGCTCTACAGAGACGGGTCGACAGGCCCGTACTCGTAGTGTGCGGCGATCGCCACAGCGCGCACTTGTTGCAGGGGGTGTGGGTGGCGGGCCCTTACCGCTTACTCCGTAGTGCGCAAGGCTGTCTCTCCGTCTGGCGCACACTGTATTGCCGTGGGTGATTCATGACGGTAATTTTTTTCAGGTGCCCGACGGGAGACAGCCAACCAACGGCAGGGGCCCGAATTGCTCCTCTGTCCTATTTAAGACGATGGCCCTCCCGTCCCGTCGCTTGGGAAATATGTTCTAGACAGCAGCTCAGAGTCCACGTTCAGTCTTGGCCATTATCACAGCCCTTTCTTCTCGCACCAGCCTGCTTCCCGCCCTCTCCCTCCCTAGCTGCCAGCTGCCCGCTGCCACCAGCCACCATGGATGAGGACCAGGTCCCCTCGACGATTGTGCCTGTGCACTCGCGCAAGACGGTGGGCGGAGCCCTCCAGACGCTCAAGAAAACGTTTTGCACGCGCCAGGGCCTCCTGGGCGATTACGACTATGCCTTTCTCTTCACGCCCAGCCTGCCGTTTATCAGGCGGCCGAAGCTGTCGTCGCCCTTTTTCGGCCTCAACGACCCGATGCCGGTCGCGCTGGCCGTCCTGCTCGGCTTCCAGCACTCGCTCTCCATGCTGGCCGGCATCATCAGCCCGCCGCTGATCATGTCCAGTGCCGCCGGCGGCAACTTTACTGAAGAACAGCAGCAGTACCTCGTCTCGACCGCGCTGATCGTGTCGGGCCTGCTGTCCATGATCCAAATCACCCGCTTCCACATCTTCAAGACGCCGTAGGTTTTCTGGCTCCCGCTCGACTGCTGTCGGCCCGCCCGTTTTTGCTCACACACACGTCTAGCTACTACCTCGGCACGGGTCTGATCTCCGTGGTCGGTATCTCCTTTGCCATCATTCCCGTGGCAAGTGGCGCCTTTGCCCAAATGTACAAGAACGGTTTCTGCCCGACCGCAGCGGACGGCACCAAACTGCCGTGTCCTGGTGCGTGCGAGCGCTTTTATTCCGTTTTCGTTCTTCCTTTTGCGTTTATTTTTCTCTTTCCCCCTATTTTATTGTCATCCTCCTGACCAACAGATGGCTATGGCGCCCTACTCGGCACGGCCGCCGTGTGTGCCCTGCTCGAAATCCTCGTCTCCTTCATCCCACCCAAGACAATGCTCAAGATCTTCCCGCCCATTGTGACGGGCCCGACTGTCATGTTGATTGGTATATCCCTCATCCAGTCGGCCTTTGAAGACTGGGCTGGCGGCTCCGGGTCCTGCAGCGCCACGGACCCCACGGCCTTTTATGCGCTCTGCCCCAACATCAACGCGCCGCATCCGCTTCCTTGGGGCAGTGCCGAGTTTCTGGGTATGTTTCTTGCGCCTGGTTTGGCTCTTCTTCCACTAACCACCACCACCCTCCAGGCCTCGGCTTCTCCGTTTTCGTCACCATTATCCTCTGCGAGCGCTTCGGCGCGCCCATTATGAAGTCGACCTCGGTCGTCATCGGTCTGCTTGTCGGCTGCATCATCGCCGGCGCCTGTGGCTACTTTGACCGCTCCACGATCGACTCGGCCCCGGCCGTGTCCTTTATCTGGGTCCACACCTTTAAGCTGCAGGTCTACGCGCCGCTGGTGCTGCCGATGCTGTCCGTGTTCATCATTTGCGCCTGCGAGGCTATTGGCGATGTCACGGCCTCGTGCGATGTCAGTCGCCTCGAGGTGTCCGGCCCCATCTACGAGAGCCGCATCCAGGGCGGTGTCTTGGCCGATGGCTGCAACGGCATCATTGCCGCCCTCATGACGATCACGCCCATGACCACGTTTGCCCAGAACAACGGCGTCATCGCGCTTACCCGCTGCGCCAACCGCAAGGCCGGCTACTGCTGCTGTGTCTTCCTCATCATCATGGGCGTCTTTTCCAAGTTTGCCGCTGCCCTCGTCGCTATCCCCAGCTCTGTGCTAGGCGGCATGACTTCTTTCCTCTTCTGCTCCGTGGCCGTGTCGGGTATCGCCATTATCACCCGCGGCGTGCCCTTTAACCGCCGCAATCGCTTCATCCTTACCGCGGGACTCGCTCTGGGCTACGGCGCCACTCTCGTCTCGGACTACTTCAGCTACGTTTTCACGTACAGCGGCGACAACCACTCGCTGTCTTCCTTCTTGAACGCCATCACTCTTGTCATGGAGACTGGCTTCGCCGTCACCGCGGCCGTCTGCGTCATTCTCAATCTTTGGCTGCCCCCCGAGATTGACGACGTTGACGAGAGCGAGATCCCCGCCGACGTCCCCGAGCCCGCTGATCCTCCCCCGATCCGCGGCCAGTCCATCTCCAAGGATGGCGAGGCCATTGTGCCTCGCAACTCCAACGGTGATATCTATATGGAGAAGTGAGAGGGAGTGCGCCCACGATTGACTTTTGGAGGGGAGCAAACATGAAGCCAGAGGCAATGACCCTTAGTATAGGTGTTCTTTAAGACTCTAATGCGATATAATAACCACAAATGCCATTGAAATCAGGGTTTTTGCTTTTGGATTTGAAAACAACAAGCCATTATTCCAAAGAGACGGACACGGCACTCATGGAAAGCCATGTGTCCTGATGATACTATTGCGATACGAAACAAGTGGCACTGGGACTACCAATATATCTACTGCTAGTTGAAGTAGATTAGGCAGGTTCGACAGGTGAAATTCAAGTGGTGACGAGTTTTCCCTGCTCACGACAGAAAACTCTGGTCTATATATACAAGATTTCAAACTGCTTCTCTCGCTAGATCCTACTCATCCAATCCCCGAAACTAGAGCTCTCGAACGAGCTCGTTGTCAATGGAATATGAAGTCGAGTGAGGTTTACGAGTCCTCGTGGAAGGCTCTTGTAAGCGTACTCGTAGGACAAGAGCGGTGTCTGAGCAGTCCACTATTGAAGAGCACCTTAACCGCAAAACCGCAATGCCCAGAGCAGTTTAGGTAGGTGTATCAATGGGTCACGAGGCAAGCTGCTCAGCAATTTTGTAGGAATAAGGCAGTTACGACGGATGCGCTCCGTAGAGCATGTGACTGTGCGAGGCTCCAAGTTGGCAGTTCCTGTCGACGTAAAGAGGATTACCCGTCCGAGTCCAGTACTAATCACTCTGCATGGCTATAAGTGAAACCAAAAGGTGAACTCAAAATGACAAGACCACGATAGCGACGCCCAACCTGGGCCCCACGATGTGAAAAGGCACCGTTGCCGGCTGGCTGGAATGTCACGGCCTTTTCCATGAACTAAGAGAGGGGAGATTTATTACTCTTCTGCGCCCATTCAATTGTTGGCCGCTCCTTATAAGCCCATTCGAGTGCCGGCCACTCCTTCCCTTAAGACAAAACAATGGCCAGGGTCATATAGATGACATGTTGGTGCCCAATGCTTCTCTGTTCCTGCAGGTCTACTGGTCGGCTCTTCCTCTTTCGAACTATATAATTATAATTGGCGACAAGGGTCTGATTCTTGCAGTATGTATCGATGAGGCCCATTCCACTGCAGACGGGAAACGAAAGATAGAAGAAACGACTGGAAGTAGTGTATTAGCTCTTTCATGTTTCCACGCAACCAAAGAAACGACAACAGCAAAAGAACAACCGAAGAAATGGAAGGATCGAACAAAACACAACTGGGCCTCCTTCCTGTTCTACACAGCCCGAGGCGTATAATATGACCACGATCGCCCGTCAATCTGACTTCTCTTCTTCTCTCTTTCGGGCACGTCCAAAGCCATTTGTGTACGCAAACAATCTCACAGAAAAAACAATGCCTTCCGTGCCTGTCTTGACGACAGCCATCAGCCTCAGCATCATCGCCGTGACGGCCGTGGTTGCGCTTCCCTTGGAGCACTTCCACTGGCAAAAGCGCGGTTACCTCCACCCAGAAGTAGGTACAGCTTCGAGCCCACCCGGGGGGCAATCGACCGCCAGTGCTTCGACGGGTGTTCTAGTGCCAGCGGGCGGACTGCGGAGCGGCGACGGTGTTGATGTGGCTTTCCAGCTGAACGTCTCCTACTCTCGCAGACGTGCCATCAAATGTGGTTGTGGTTCGGAGGACCGGGGAGTTCGTCGACGATGAGTGATTGGCCTCGATGTTTCTCGTTCATATTGCCAGGATCGTCTGGACTGCTGGTTTCGTGAGACTTGCATGTCTCTACATCCTGTCCGAATGCTGGACAAGACGGTCTCCTGGGCATGCTTTTACGGTAGCGCGCACAAGGAGAAAGTAAAGCAAACGTATGCAGGTCATACGGCAGAGAAGAGGCTCTCGTTGTCGAGACTTCGACACCGTCATGTCCAACTCGCCTTGAAATACCTTGGCCATGGGCCGACGGTGCCTCACGAGAGCGGCAGCATCCGTCGCATGTACAAGCGGGGATGAAATGGCGATGTGATTGGCTGTGTGGATTGAGGCTCGACTGGGCGTGGGGATTAGGTCGGCCGGTAGCCTTTTCGAAGACCGATGACGGGCGAGATAAGCACGTCGACCGAAGTGTTTTTGGAGGGGATGTGTTTTTGCGGCCACAGTATTAGGATCCAGGACACAAACCAGGAAAGAAGGCGAGAAAAAAGGAGACTTGTCCTTGTCAGCAAACCAGAAGCGATGCCGCACTCTGAACCTGAGGCGTCGTACATTGAGGTGGTGCCGCTGCGCCCGTCGGAGCGGCTGGACACGTTGCTGGGGGCGGAGGTGCGCGTGGCGCCGGGGGGCGACCTGGACCGGCTGTCAGCGACCGATCGACAGCGACTGCGAGACGCGCTGCATGAGCACAGCGTGCTGGTGGTGCGGCGGGCAGGCGTCCGGGACGCGACGACGCTGACGGCATTGTGTCGCATGTTGGACGACGACGCGCTGGACATGCACAGCTACGGCAAGAAGCCGGTGCGGGAGCGGACAAACGTGCTGAGTCGCAACGGAGCTGGGCGATTGCGAGCAGATCCGCATGTGGTGGTGATTGGGAATGGGCGGTACGACAAGTACGACGGGGGCGAGGACCTGCAGCTGCGGCACGTGGTGGGTGGGAGAGGGCCGTTTTGGGGTGACACGGAACTGGAATTGCTGACAGTCGACACAATAGAGCCAAGCCGAGTTCCACGCGCAGCCATTGAGCGCGGCCGAGGTGGCGGACGGCCAGACGCGCTTCTATCGGTGGCATCTGGACGCGCCGCTGTACGAGCGGTATCCGGGCAAGGTGACCATCATCAGCTGTCGGGAGACGCCGGGCCACCTGCCCGACCAGCGGATCGTGTTTGATGACGGGACGGAGAAGAGCGTGTATCCGGGGGGGACGGCATGTGAGTTTTCTTGGGGGGAGGGGATTTTGGTTCTCCTCTCTTCTTTACGCTTTCCTAGTTTCCCTCTTTTGGGCTGCTTTATTTCCTCGTTCCTTCCCCCAATCTCACTCTGTCTTCTTGCCCCACTAACCGACAGTCGTCTCTGGCGCCCGTGCTTTCAGTCTACTCTCACCCGATGAAAAGACGTGGGCCATGAACACACGCGTGCAGTACGCACCTCGAGCCTACAACTGGATCGGCGACTGCAAGGCCACGTCGGACGGGCTGACGATTGTGAGCGAGGGCAAGGAACGTGACTTTGCCACGCTGGAGCCGTGGACGTGGGACAAGGTGCACTGTTATCCGGTGGGTTTCCGACTTTGGGTCTTTGAGTCTTTGGGTCTTTGCCTTTACTAATCACAACACCTCCTCGACAGCTCGTCTTCCGCAACCCCGGCAAGCCGGAGCGGCCGCACCTCATCGCGCTCGGCTGTTGCGTGTACCGACTCATCACGACGGACCCGGCGACGGGCGCGGAGACGACGATTGACGACTTTGCCCAAGCCCGGGCCAAGATCCACAGCCTGATGCGTCGGGCCATGAGCGACCGGCACGTCTACGTGCACCGGTACGAGCCCGACGACCTGGTCATCTGGCACAACCGGGCCGTGTGGCACTCGGTGACGGGCGAGCTGGGCGACGCGAGGCGGCTGATGTGGCAGGCGGCCAACGGGAGCAGTCGGGCGCCAGAGGCCGCACGCTGGGACGAGGTGGACCTGGAGGGACAGACGTGGGACGTGGCATGTCGGGGGGGTGAAATAGGAGAATAGGATTAGTCATTCTTCCGTAGTGGAGCAGGATGTGGAAGCCCCACCTACAGGCCCCTACGAGTACAGGTAACCGACTTCCCCCCCCACACTCTCCATCCGGCCAACAATGGACTCGATCGACGCCCGGACTTCGCAGCGACCCAGCAAGACGTGCACCTGTAGGCATTGCCCTTTCGCCCTCCATGCAGTGCCACGTGCTCCTTTTTTTGCGCCACTGACACGCTTCCCCTCTCCCGGCTAGCCTGCTTCCGGTCCAAGGTCCGGTGCAGCAAGACGATCCCATGTGTGCGCTGTGTGGCCCAGGGCCGTGCCGACAGCTGTCGTGCGCAGCGGGTGCAGATCACGACGCGGCAGACGCGTCTCGAGCGTCAGATTGAGCAGAATGTGCGCCGGCGAATCCTGGCCGATCTGCGTCGCCGTCGTCCAGCCGATGTGCTCGCCTATCTGGAGGCGTGGGGGGATCCAGCGGGAGAGACTGGAGAGCCGACTGGAGAGCCGACTGGCGAGCCAGCCAGAGAGTCGACCAGAGGTTCGACCCGGGAGCCTACCCGGGAATCGACTGTAGACCGAGATCCGCCACAGTCGCCGTCTCTGCCGTCTCCGGGGTCGGCTTCCGCTTCGTCCTCGCCACCTGCCGACGACGGCCTCGCCCTGACACTCGAGTACCTCGCCTGGGGCCGCCAGTACCGCCGCCTCGGCCATGATGGCTCGCCGCAGCCGTCGTCGTCGTTGTCGCCGCCCTCGGCCTGGACCGACAGCCTGGCCCGCCTGGCCCGCCTTGTCGACCTCCCGCCTGTCGACGTGGCCCGTCCGCTCGTCCACTTCCACGTGCAGCACCTCGGCTGGCACCACAACGCCCTGCACGCACCCACTTTTTTGGCCCAGTGCGAGCGGTTCTGGGCCGGCGGCGGCGTGGAGGCGGCGGCGTGGCTGTCGCTCTATTTGGCCGTCCTCTCGGTGGGCTTCTCTTCTCTTCTTTTCCTGCTGCTCCTTACTGACCCCCTAGGCCGCCGCTTGGAGCCTTCCCGACGACATCGCCACGCTGCCCAGCACCCATGACAGCTGGCCGGCTGCGGCGTCGACGTGGTACGACGGCCTGCTGCTGGCGCTGTCCCAGAGCCACTACATTGCCAATCATTCGAGTGGGCTCCCTGTTGCTCTCTTCTCTTCTTGCCTGTCTGTTTTCGTCGTTTCTGACTCTCGCAGTCTTTTCCCTCCAGGCCATTGCCATCTCGACACTCGTCGCCCACCCCCTCGGCCACAGCAATGCACACTACATCCTCCTCAGCTCCGCCGTCCGCATCGCCCAGTGTCTCGGCCTCGATAAGATGTCCCCCAAGAGCGACCGCACGGCCGTCGCCGCCGGCGCTGACTCGTGGGACGCCCGCGTCCGTGAGCAGGTCGGCTGCCGCGTGTGGTGGCAGCTCGTCATTCAGGACTACTTTGCCGTCCCGTTTGTCGACACGTACTGTGAGTCGGGGCCATTCCCACAAGCATCTTTCTGCATGGCATCCGGTCAGCGCTGACCTCTAGGCATTCAACCTGAGCACTTTACCACGCCACTGCCGCTTAACTGCGACGATGAAGACCTTGAAGAGCGACCCATCCAGACCCCGACAACCAGTTCCTACTGCCTGGTGCTGGCCAAGAGTGAGCTCATTCGCCCTCCACCCTGCCCGCCCTGCTCCTTTCTCGCTTTCTCAACTCTGACTCTGGCAGTGGCCTCTCTCATGCCCAAGCTCGTCGACGGCGCCCATCGAAACCGCCGTGCCCCTGCGCAGCAGCGGTACCAGCACGTGCTTGACATGGACGTCCAGATGCGGCGTCTCGTTGCCAGCATGCCACCGTTCCTGTTACGCCAGACACCCGAAGACCCATCCTGGCCGCCCTGGGTCGCGTGGGCGCGCCGCACGCTGACGATCAGCGCCGCCGACAAGGTGAACATGTCTTGTTCCTATCTAATTCACTCGCGCACTGTCTGACCTTGTTTTTGCTCCCAGATTATCATGATTCACCGAGCCTTCCTCATCCAGAGCTTCCGGTCGCCCGTGTACGCCTACACACGGACGACATGTCTGGCGGCGGCCGGGACGATCCTGCGCGAGTACGAGCGGGTGGCAAATTCGGACGTGGCGACGATCTGGATCGTGCCGGCCTTTGCCGTAAGCGCAGGCATCATTGTCGCGCTGGACCTTCTGTATCGCGTGGGCGACGAGTCGACGCCAGACATGGACGCATCACGGCGGCTGCTGGGCGTGGCCATTGTGGGGCTCGCCGGCTGCCGACACAACCGGATGGCCGTGCGCGGTGCCGGAATTCTGGAGGCTCTGGTGCAGGAGGAGCAGGACCGGCGGCGGCGGGGCACCGACAGACGGGAAGAAGAGCGGCCGACAGCAGCGTTTTCAGGGCCGATTGACGTCGAGCGGGTGAAGCAACGCCTGGTTCGGGAGGCCGACGCCGAGTGGAAAATGTCCCAGACCGGCCTGCTCGTGGCTGAGCCCATTGTGGAGCACAAGCCTGATCTAGGACCATCCTCTGGTGTGGAGAAAGACGAGCACAGCCCCGGCCCAGGACCGCAGACCGTCGGTGAAGAAGAGCTGGAGCACTGGTTCAGCGAGTCGCTCTCGTGGAACGGTATGACCGGGGTGACGCTGCAGTCGCTGCGCCATGCGTCGTTTAGCACCGACTATGGCTGCAACCTGTTTGACTTCCCAGGGGGCTAAGCCTCCGTGTTGACGCTAGCCTATTACCGACTAGTTGAAACGGCCGAAATACGCTTACAACTATAAATACTTTCTTCGGCTCGGGACGGTTTCTCTCTATCCCGACTCGTAGCTTTAGCTGCCTCGTAGCAGCTGCCCTGCAACAGCTGCCTTGCAATAAGGCCCTCATCGTGGGTATTTAGAGCTCTGGAATAGAGAACACGGACACGTGCCTAGACTTGACAGGGGTAGAGACGAACAGGCATCCAAGTATTTTCGTGAGTGCACAAGCAGGATCGCTGGGGTTGCATTCGTCTTACAGAGTAATCGTACTCACCGAGACCGACGTCCATGTGCCTGATAGGCTGACGTTTTTGGCCTGGGTGTCTCATTGGCCAGACAAACTGTAGTCGCACCATTGGCATTACCAATTTTGAACTCGGCGCCTACCGGCTTGCTTTTCGTGTTCCTGTTCTTTTTGAAACACGCTTCTGTAGAACGCATTTTTTTTTCTCATTTCTCTCCGTCCCCCGCCATCTTCCTCGTGCGGTTGCCATGGCCCAGTACATCACGCAGGCGCGGGTCATTCTCGGGCCTCTGACAACGACCTTTACGCCGCCGCCGGCATGTACAGTCTTCGTGGCCGCCTGCGACACCTGCGACCTCGCCTTTGGCGGCCAGACCTGTCGCGAGGGCGGCGCCGCCGACGCCCCCACCTGTTGGCCGCCCACAACCTCTGGCGCCGCCTCGCGAGACGCTCCTCTCCTGGGCTGGGGCTTCTACTCGCCCGGCCTCGTGTGTCCGAGCGGATACAAGTCGGCGTGTGCGGCGACATGGGGCGGCGCGGCCGATTGGGCGATCCAGTTTGAACTGTCCGAGTCCGAGACGGCGGTCGGGTGTTGTCCTCCGTGAGTTGACCCGGGTGTGTGGGAAACTGGTCCGGTTGCTGATTTTACACTTGTTTTTTTTATCTCTTTTCCCCCCTCCTTTAGAGGATTCACCTGCTCAAACCTTAGCGGAAATACCTGCAAGGCGTATCCGACGGCGACAACATTCCCGACCGTGACCTGCTCCGACGGGTTGAGCAATGGCTTTGGCTATAAGACGGTCAGCGCGACAGCAACGGACTATCTGCTGCTGGCACCCCTGATCCAGATGAATTACATGGCCACGGATCTGTCCTCAAGCACCAGCAGCAGCAGCATCACCACTGCCACGACAACAAGCTCGTCCACCTCGAGCACCACACCCCCGTATAGCAACGCACCGACGACCTCGATCCCGACCCCTACGAACAGCACAAGGGCCTCGCTCTCCGGCGGCGCTATAGCCGGTATTGCCATTGGCGCCCTGCTGGGACTTTCTCTCCTGGGAATGGGAGGCTGGTTCTTGCGCAGGCGCAAGCGGCGCAGCTCGGATCCGACAAGCGAGCCAGTTCCCGAATTGGAGGATCCAAAAGGGACGGTCAGGCCGTACGAGCTCGACGGGAGGGACACGGGCGAGCACGAGTTGGCCGACAACCAGGTGGCCACGCCCTTGCTGGAGCCCGTCGAGCTGGACGCCAGAGAGGTGCGGTCGGAAGTGAGGTGATACGCCGAGCAGCAGGTGGGAGAAGTTGATGTATGCTCTAGGTGGAAGAAATGGTCACTATTCATATTTGTGAGGCACCAGATACAGCAGATGCGATGGCACTAAAAGAACGTATATCGTAGGGGCAAGCATGAGAGGCAGATGTGTAATTACATACGGGGGGGCGGTCATGGCAATCAGGCGGTAGTTCGGACACATAGAGAGGTCTAAACTATGATTAGGTGGAAATCTATGTCATGAGACGAGGGCCTTCCTGTCACTACTTGTACTGGTCGTATTCAAAGCCCCGCGTCAGCGACGCCTGATCGTGAAATGAGCAAGCCCATCCACGAACGGAATCAGCGCGATGGTCAGGAATCGATATTATGGCAGAGCAACAGTGATACTGGAGTTTCACCCGCGTGATTCCTCTGGCCGGAACTTGGTCGAATATGGAGATCCAAACACCAGTCAGAGCCCCTCACCACTTTTGATTCGTGTCTACGAGTAGACCTTGTAGTGGTGAGGCCGATTGCTCCTGGGTTTGTCTCGGCTTATTTCGCCCATAATATAGGAGTGCTTTAAATAGTCTTGTGGATACGGTAACATACGAAACAGTACCACACAAGTCAGCTGCATTACAATGGGTGTCTGGATATTCGTCCCGGAACGCGTGCTATCCACTCTTTGCACCACGAATCCCACCTCCCCTCAGCTCCATCAAGCAGACGCTGTTTACTCGGACACACTCCCAGTCCAGAGACTACGTATCCAGCACAGTAAGGCTACGCAAGATTGGGATCCCACGAGACCCGCAAGACCCGCGAGGCCCATGACTTGCACGTTCTGGTCCCGGTGGGCTCGCCACAGCTGCGCCAGCTCTCATGTGTCGCCACAACTCGTGTCGACCGCCCCCAAACGTGGGGAAAGCGGCCTGTTGCGGGACAGCAAAACACGGCAGTGTTCATGCGCGCCACGTGCCGTTCCATCCAAACGGCAGGTTAGGTGTGTAGTCCATATCTGAGCTAAAACAAACCTATTACGTCAGGGTTGGCGAAAGCAAGTCGTAACGGCCAAAGCTAACGCCTGGCTTGGCGCCTGTTTGGAAAAAAAGCCGCGATATGCTGACAGGGACTTACCGACGTTATTACGATCGGTTAATTTGTACGCGGATCTCGATCTAACTTACGGTGCCTGATTGGTGGCATTTCGGAGCCCAACCTAGTCGTACGAGGCAAACCCTACGGACGCAAGGCCCGAGAGACGCCCGAGAGTCAGTCGCCCGCTTCTACGGATTGACCGAAACGGCCCTAACCGGCAACAACCAAGGCCTCCGACATCAGATGTTTTATATTATATCCCTATCTTTTTTATTACGCTGCTTCACCAAGTTTGGGGCTTTTTTACACGTCGCGGTGCTCCCTTTTCGCGCCTCCTTGCAGCAGAGTTCGTGGTAGGGCGTGGCATGGCCGACATGCACGGAAAAAAGTGCCCCATGCGGAAACGGTCATGCCGATAGGGTGACCTGATCGACGCGTTTGCCGCGACGATGGAATTAGTGAAGCTGGTTCGCGGCGTGGCCGCGCCAGTAAACCGGATTACCAACCGTCGTGCTCCGTACTCGTACATGAACAGGAGTGGTGGCCCGCAAGTTCTACTCGGCTTCTGCGGAAAACAAGGGTCACGAGGGCCCACTACTGGATTAAGGCCGGACCTAAAGCACAAATGTCCGCCTACCAACAACTTCGTTCTTTGCCTTCTGGCTCCGTTTTCGCGGGCGCCATGTTCCCAACAGGCTAGCGTTAGATCGTTACAGGCGAAAGCTATCGCATCATGCGTCCCGTTCGGGTATGTCTACCAGGGGTCACGCTGAGATGAGTACATGGGACAAACGGGCACACCCAACTCGTACGATGACCCAACGGTATCGTAAGCTGGAAATTAGGCCCAGAGTGACAATGTGGCATGCGCCGCCCTGGGATTGTGGTGGTCTGGGGAGAAGTGCGTCATTACTTTAGCGGTCTCACCCTTTACAGCATTCGAATTGTCAGCACCCTCTGGGCTTATCTTTGGGGTCCCCACAGCGCATTGTACCCTGCAATCTCTGCCGTCTTTCGCTGCAGGTCCACCCCTTCCAGAAGGACGGCAAGTGTTCTGCTGCAGCCATCGGGGGCCATCTTATCTCTGGCGAGCCACACCCGCCTATCTGAATGCAGCCCGCCTAGCCTGGAGCGGCTGGACAAGGCTGCCGTTGCCATCACGGGCGCGGCAGGATGCTCTGGAAAGCCTCTGGAACCCCAGAAACTCTGGGAGCTCCAACAACTCCAGAATGCTGCAGGTCGAGATCGATTGCGGAGAACAAGGCCCAGCCAACCCTCACTGGCGGTTGCGCGACAGACGCCTGTTACGTAAGGGCCCACAAACTTAGTCCCAGGCTTGGGCCCATCCCACAGGCGCACTCGTACGCATAACTCGCTCTCTGGGGAACTAGGACTTGCTCTGCTAGTTATTACACGTTGCCGTCAAGTAAAAAGACCACGGCCCACGCACGAACCCAAATTAGGCAGGGACAGCCGAGCCTGACTCTCAAGCCTCCCCAAAGCGGGTTTGCCGTGACTAATATATATACTTATGCTGCGCAGCCCTCTCCTCGTCTCTTCTCGTTTTCCAGCAGCAGCATTGCAGGATTGCACAATTCCATCCGTCTCCAACGCCCGCCACACATCATGGATGACCTACAGAAGCCGCAGGATGCGGCCCCCGGCCACGACTCGGTCGCGCTCGAGCGCCTCGGCGTCAAGCAGGAAATGCCTCGCAACTTTTCCAAGCTCTCCATGCTGGGTCTCGCCTTTGCCATTCTCAACAGCTGGACGGCCCTGTCGACGTCGCTGAACCTGGCCCTGCCCTCGGGCGGGCCCAGCGCCGTCATCTGGGGCCTGATCGTGGCCGGCATCTGCAACCTCTGTCTGGCCGCCTCCCTGGGCGAGTTCCTGTCGGCCTACCCCACCGCCGGTGGCCAGTATCACTGGGCTGCCATGATCAGCTGGCCCAAGGCCGCCCGGGCCATCAGCTTCGTCACCGGCTGGATCAACGTCGGCGCATGGGTCTGCCTCACGGCCACCGGCGGCCTGCTCGGCAGCACGCTCGTCGTCGAGATCATCTCGCTGATGCACTCCGACTACGAGTCCAAGGCCTGGCACCAGTTCCTCATCTACATTGGCTTCACCCTCGCCTCGTTCTTGATCAACGCCTTTTCCAGCCGCCTGCTGCCCTTCTTCACCAAGGCCGCCTTTCTCTGGTCGCTGGGCGGCTTCGTCATTATCAGCATCACCGTGCTGGCCTGCGCCTCGCCCAACTACCAGTCGGGTCACTTTGTCTACGGCTCCATCATCAACACGGTCGGCTGGCCTGATGGCTTCTCGTGGATGCTGGGTCTGCTGCAGGGGTGCGTATTTCTCTTCTCCCTCCCTGTCCATAGTTTCTTGTTCATCTCTCTAACAAACCCCCAGCGCCTTTGCCCTCACCGGCTTCGACGGCACCATCCACATGATTGAGGAGATCCCCAACCCCACGGTCGAGGGCCCCAAGATCATGCTCTACAGCATCTGCATCGGCATGTTCACCGGCTTCGTCTTCCTCAGCTGCCTCCTCTTTGTGCTCACCGACATTGACGCCGTCAACGAGAACGCCGCCGGTCCCCTCCTGACCATTCTCTACCAGGCCACCAACAACAAGGCCGGAGCTGTCTGCCTGCTCATGTTCCCCCTCATCTGCATGCTCTTCACCGCCACCACCCTCATGACCACCAGCAGCCGCATGAGCTACGCCTTTGCTCGCGACCGCGGCCTTCCCTTTAGCCACGTCTTTGCTCACATCAACGAGCCTCTGCAGGTCCCGCTCAACGCCCTGCTGTGGACCTCCGCCTGGGTCATCGTCTTCGGCTGTGTCTTCCTCGGCTCCAGCAGCGCCTTCAATGCCATTGTATCCGCCAGCGTCGTTGCCCTCGGTGTCACCTACGCCATCCCCCCTGCCATCCACTGCCTCCGCGGCCGCAACCTGCTGCCCGAGTCGCGGCCCTTTAAGCTTAACAAGGCCGTCGGCTGGACTTGCAACATTGTTGGTATCGCATGGACCCTCCTCACTACTGTCCTCTTCGAATTCCCGCCCACGGACCCGACCACGCCGAGCAGCATGAACTACTGTGTCGTCGCCTTTGGCATCATCCTAATCATTGCTGGTATCCAGTGGATCGTGGATGGCCGCAAGAACTACCACGGCCCCATGGCTGACGATGACTCCCTCGCATATGGCCAAGAGAACGACGTCCCTGTCGAATCTGGGGACAGCGCGGCCGTCTCGGACAGCAAGCCCGAGTAAGACTGCGACTACTGTTTGGAACTGCTTGTAATATATCGCGTGGATGTGGCAAGAAAACCCTGTATATAGTGAGAAATTGGTTTAATAGATGAGAATACAGTATCTTACGATACACTGAAAGCGCCCTGGTGAAACGATATGCCCTACAGCTCGGCCTGAAGTGGGGTTTGTGAAAAAAAATTCAAAGCCACTAGGCAGTGGAGGATCTGCACTAGGATGCAGTGGATACTGTGCCGGCTGCGGCCAAGGAAGATGATCTCCAGCCAGTGCAGGACGGTTCTTGGGCTAAATAGAATGCCGAATGCTTGCTTTTTCTTGTAGAAAAACGTCATGTTGATCATCCGGATGTGTGCGGGCTGACCAACTACAAGTTTGGTTCGGCTGCTTGTTTTCAAAACGGGCAAATATGTTGGATGACTGATCAGGAGCGCTCTTCATTAGAGCATTATGATAGCTAGCCTTTAATTACGCTTCCCTTGGAAGAAACTAGTCTGCGGCATTCTCTGTGGGATTGAATGCATCTTCAGAATGCTACGTCACAAAGTACACACGCCGATTGTGCTAGACGGAGCTAATGTGCCTATCTGGATTGGTCTTTTTAGGGGCGCAAAAGGCACACGTCACAGAGGAGACGTACCTTATCTTTACGACGTAAAGGAGGAGGTGCACTCCGAGTACGAGCTACAGTGCCCTACTCGCGTAAAAGTACTGCAAAGTCCACGGAATTCTCCGCCAACGCTAACACCCAAATAATGCCCTGGCATTTTCCTGCCGAACAGCATTGGCCTCTGTCGCGTTTCCGCCAAAAACCGCATCTACGCCATCGTCAAAAGCAGCAGATGCCGCCGTGCCGGCGACCCACGTCGTGTAGGGTGTGTCGGAGCCCCAGATAATTCGGGTGTAGTCGACCCAGCGGAGCAGCGATGGGATGGCCGAACGGACGGGCCATGGGCCAGCGAGGTCAAAGTAGAAGCTCTTGGCGAGCGTCTGCGTCATGAGGGTGTCGGACATGGTAAAGTTCGGGTAGAGGACGCTAAAGGTCACGAGGCGGTCCATGGTCGAGAGGAGAGCGCCGCCGGCGTGGGGGAGAATCCACCGCAGATGGGGGAAGCGTGTCGGGACGTTGGAGTAGATCAGGTCGGCAAACGTCCGGGCCGTCTCAAAGGGAAAGTCGAGCGTGGGCGCTGCGAACTGGCGTACGGCCACAGGCCGGTTGAGGGCCGCCCACTGTTTCTGGGTGAGAGGCGCAGCATCGCCGTCAATGCTGTAGAGCGATGCGGCGTGTTGGGTGCACGGCGTCGTCGGGTGCTCGAAAATGGTAACGTTGCGGGCGTCGAGGGCGGCGTAGACGGGATCGAGGGCGGGGTCGCCCAGGTAGGTGCCGTAAAAGTTGGACATGAGCACCACCCCATCCGGCTTCGGCTCCAGAGTGTCAAAGGCGTATTCGATCTCGGCCAAGGCTGCTGGGACGTCGGGCAGCGGTAAAGAGGCAAAGTAGCCGAGCTGGTTCGGGTAAGAGGCGGCGACGGAAGCGGCGTATTCGTTGATGCGGCGGGCCAGGGCGACGGCCTTTTCGGTGGCGCTGGCCGACGGGACCGTCAGGTAGACGCCGGGGCTCGAGACGGACAGATAGGACTTGGCGATGCTATTGTTGGCCATGAAGGCGAGCGCCAGCTCGGGCGTCCAGGTCTGGGAGGTTAGTCCTGTACGGGAAGAATAAGGAGACGCAGGCCTACCGGGATGCCGGGCATTCCATCCGGGCCAGGCGTGTGTCCGGCTTCGATGAGAGCCTCGACATAAAAGTCGGGGAGGATATGGGCGTGCACGTCGATCTTGGCGACCGAACTGGCCTCGGCTGATAGGTACGGCAGAAACGAGGTCAAGAGGCCGTAGCCACCAACGAGAATAGACCTCATTGTATGATTGTCAGATGGTAGCAATTGTAAAGGTTGCAAGTGATGCAACCGGACAGAACTTGGGGTAAAACCGTATTGTATCGGCATCCAGCGGACGCTGAACCAGTCTATAACAAACCATCAGGGGGTCACCCTCAACATGAAATACAAGGGTGCATGGTCTAGGGGTATGATTTTCCCTTCGCATGGGAAAGGTCTCCGGTTCGAATCCGGATGTATCCATTTTTTGTCGTTTCGACTGAAAGTGGGCGCTATTATGGAATGCACAATTAGAGTTCTCGCATCCAGCCGCTTCTAATACCGTACCTTGCAGCTACTGTAAGATCTGTCGTCCTTTTTCCATGGTGCAGACTTTTGCCAACGTTTTCCCCACGTTTACGAAATCCGTAATAACAGGGCGCAATTACTCGTGCTATCGTTCGGGCTTTGTTGCCCCAATCCACCAGAGTCCCCCGCTATGCGGACCTACTTTAAAAGTCTGGGGGGGTAAGACGATGCTAATTTCACAATCGCATTCTTTATCTTTTCGGTCCCTGATGTGGCGAGATTTTGGAATGTCCATCATATCAGACTGTAGACAAACGCCCCGGGAAAATTTTAATTTAACAGAAATTCAGATATACAATCCGTACGCGACAACCTCCAGTATGCGTAACATCCACCGCGAAGCCTCGTCTCATTTGGATTCATGCCGTACCTGGCTCGTTGCTTAGTTCATAGCGTATCGTATTTGTATCGAGTTCGTGCATCGGCGGTTCGGCATGCTTTGGCTGCGAGCTGGCGCCGAACATGGCGTCATTGCGTGCCTGTTTGTGGCGGCGAATGCCCATAAAGGCGGCGGTTGCGCCCAGGAGGCCGGCGGCAAAGCTGCCGATAGCGATGCCGGCAGCGGCGCCGGCTGAGACGGTGCCGCTAGACGGGGCAGCTGGCGAGGCAGCTGGCGAGGCCGAGGAGGTCCGAAGCGCTCGTCTTTAAGGACCGATATCTTTGATCGCCTGTCAATTTCACGGCCAAGACGGAGACGGACATTCTTCTACACGCCTCCCATATGTTGGCAAGACTTTAAGGTCGGCTACGACCCGAATTCAAACATCGGCGATTTGCTATGAATCGGATGGAAGTTAACCGCCTTGCGAAGCTACCAAAAAAAAGTGGCGGCGACCGCAACGCAAAAAATGGATACATCCGGATTCGAACCGGAGACCTTTCCCATGCGAAGGGAAAATCATACCCCTAGACCATGCACCCGTTGCTTCTGGTGATAAATGCGAAACAGTAGAGCATATACCTATCTTGCTTTCGATGTACCTTTAGAGGACGTATCTTTCTATATTAAGCCCCTATCGCTCCACGTGACCTCTGTGGCGTATATATATCGCCGCTACAGGCCTACATAGTGCATTTCACTCCTTATGCATCCCCCAGGTCTTCCACATGCTATCTATGTAGCGCTCGGCCAAAAACCGAATGTTCCCAAATGGGACCAGGTGCCAGGATACGAAAACGACTTCTTGCACCTGCCGTCGCTTTTTTTTCGACGAAAATACTATGAGGAAGAACATATAGTAGGGGCAACTACTACCGAGCTCGCCTGATCCAACAGTATGGCAGTTATGTTAGTCAGAATCTAGCCCTAACGAGTAGATGTTGTACAAAGCTGTCCCTCTGGTAAATATCTTTGGCTGAACTCTTGGAGTATCACGGATCACGGGTCTGGTTGCTTCCATCAAAAGTGACTCGCGCACCACGCTCGCACCGGCACAACTGGCTTTGCTATCGACCTCCCTTTTCGAGCTTTCACCTCGTTCTCTTTTTCTCCTTTTACGTCCCCGCGTTCCCCAGCCGCCGAAGCACGTTGCCCGTTGCTTCGTCCCCCGTGTCCCATTGCTCCAGCTCTATTCCTGTCGGACGCGACCACAATGTCCACGCCGCGGACCTCTCTCACTCTCGGCGGCCACGTCCAGCGTCCTGGTGTGGCCGCGCGCCGCTTCACAACGACAACCCCCCCATGCGTGTCTCGTACGACCCATATCGTTGCCGCCACGCATCCCTCCATCGCCACTGGTGCACCACACAAAGACGGCTGGTTTCTTGCGGATTTCTTTGCCTTCAACTACCTGTTCAAGGGCCTCGGATCGTCGCAGACCTGGCTTTCGCTCGCGGTTTGTTGTCTACCAAAAAGCCCAAAATGCCAGTGGAACGAAAAGAACATGTCCAATGCTGACAACATGCCACAGACACCGGACGCTTTCCTTTCCAAGCACGGCCCCATTTTGCACGGAAACCCTTTTGAGGAGCGCAAGGTTGTTCTATGCGATCAGCTCCTTCGGGATGGCCAGATCACGCCTGTGACGGTGGTACGACCAGGTGACATCATCGACCAGTTCCTGCAAGCGACACGGCGGGCCACGGAACAGGCAAAGCGGGAGCACGGGTCCGTGCTGCTGCTTCTGTTTTGCCACGGCATTGATGGCGAAACCGTGGCGCTGGACTACACGCAAAAAAAAAAGCTGACCATCACCATGCTCCAAGGCGTTTTGGAGCCACATGTCCCCGTCTGCCTCTTGACGACGGCCTGCTACTCGGGTGGCTGGACCGTGTGCCCAGACATCAACACCACGACCATGACGGCCGCAGGTGCTAAAGACATGTCGTCGTCCTGGCCACGATCGCCTAGCATTCGCCACAGTTTCCCAGGCTCTGTTTTTGTCGGCTCCGTGATCGAGTCTCTCACATCCGCCCCCCACGCGCTTGTGCACGGTCCGATAGAGGACATCCCGGCAGGGACCAGTGCCTCGTCCAGCATGCAGCCGGACGTGTCCACGCCCGACCAAATGGCGACCTACAACGCCTTCTGTCGGTCTATTTGGGACTCGTGCCGCGGACTACATCGTCTGTGGCATTGCCATACGTTTACCTTCTCGGCCCAAAATGACGAATGGGAGCAAGCGTGGCCGGACATGACCGCTATGCCTATGACGGACTACAAAGCCCGGTGGGATGCGCTGCCCACCTCTTCCTACCAAGGATCAGCCGATAGCAATGCTGCCCTCAACCCGTCCCCGCACAACCCCAGCTTCCAGGAACATGCCCAACACCCGGTCAGCCGAGGCAGTGCCAAGGCCAATGTGCCCAGCAGAGACACGCCCGCGGTCGATGTGGACGACATGTTTATCGGTCCGCTCATCCAGTGCATGTACCAGGACCGCCTTGCGGAATTGATCCACATCTGGGTACAACTGTGTCCGGGCGACGAGACCCGGGGGTGGGGGCCCATGTTGTCCGGGTTCATGCTAACGTGCGCCGAACGGGGCGACCCGCACTGGGACGAAAGTGATGAAGAAGATCCTGCATCCCACTGGCATGTCGTGGCCATCATCCAGTACCGTCTCAACATGGCGCTGCTCGCGGAGAACATGTTGGACATGGTCGGCCTGCTACGACCCAACGGCCAAAGCTGCCTCACGTGGGACGACTGCCAGTGGTACTTGGACATGGAGAGCAAGCTCGGTATCAGCCGGACGGCGGTGCACGCGCAGGCGAGTCTGGTCGCAACCTTTTTTTGGAAGGCGAAGCTGCTAGAGGCCGTCCAGCCCGCGGCGGAACAGGGACCCCAATTCTATCGGTTCCAGGCATATCTGATGGCGGCCGTGGTCGAGGCGCAAAAGCCGGAGCGCGAACGGGCCGTGCTTCTCCACGCGATGGTCGACTGTGTCTACAGGGCACAGGATTTCTACAAACGGACAGCGCTCGACAATGTGCAAGTCCAGCGTCGCGGCAAGGCATGGTTCCAAACTCTGAGGCAGTAGGGACGTCGCAAGTTGGCACATGACCAAACGAGAAAGTGACTGCGAAGCAGAACGGGGCGGATAGTGTGTAAGACGAGACTCGTACAGGACGATACAGTGCAGGTGCCGTTCATCCATCCCATCATCGTATGCAGCGTATGCTGGGCCGGCCACTGGGTTTGTCCTGTACTTTCGTACTTTTGTACTTTTGTACTTTTGATTTTGCACAAGTGCAGTTGCTCATTCTTGATGGCAGCCATTGCGTATACGTTTCACTCGCCGTGTCGTCGACTGCTTGACTGATCCCACTTGCTCTCACCATGATAGCATACAATACGCAAGACACATTTGCAACGGTCGACGCGCCCTCCTCTTCGTCCTTCTCAGCCGGACCCTGGCCATCCAATCGTCCTGCCCCAGTCATATGTAAACACAGACTCTGCATTGCTTCGATCCCATTGTCTGCCCATCCACGCCGTGTACGTTTTCTTGGCCTGCGACGCGTCGTCCTCATCGGCCTCTCCGCCTTTTTGCTCTACATTCCGTTTCCGTCGATTCAGCGATACATCGCCCAGAGCCGTGTGGTCCGCATGGCCCGTCGCCGTCACCGTCGCCGTCGGCAGGAACTGCGCTTGGTCGAAATCAATCACGGTCAGGTGTCCCGTCGGACTGAGCAGCACGTTGGGTAGCCGGATGTCGCCATGCACCACGCCGAGGCTGTGCATCTCGTCCACCACAGACGTGAGCATGGCCACGAAACGCTCTTCGTCCACGGCATGGGGCCGCGCTAGAAATGCAGTGCCGCCGTACGACAGGAGCATGAAATAGATCAGCCGCACCCCAATCTTGTAGAAGTAGACCTGGCCGAGCGGCCGCAAGTCCACGGCACCGACACAGACCGGGATGTACCGACCCTGCAGCGGCTGCAGCCTGTGGTAGACGGCCTCTTCGTGCTGGAGCAAAGGCAGGGCATCCTCTGTCCCACCCTTGGCCACCACGGTATAGCCGTACTGCAGCAGCGTGATCTGCAACAGGGCGCCACACGCTCCCTCTTTCCTCAGCACCACCACGCCCTTTTCCAAACTTTTCGATAGCTGTGTTCGTAGCAGAGACATCCATTGTGCATACGACACTGGGTGTTTCTGCACCGAGCCGACCTCCTCTTTCTCATTCTCTTTCTCTTTCTGGCCTGCCTTGCCCAACTCGTCGATGCGGTGCAGAGTGGCATTCGGGCACTTGCGGTCCAACGCTCGACCATGCACGAGCGACAGCAGGCAAAGCGGCGTACAGTAGGGTCGAGGCTGGCGTTGTGTTGTGCCCGATGCGGAACCAGGGGTTCTTCCCGCGCCTGGCACTGATTCGGAATGACTTTGTTGCTCAGCATTGTCGCCGCCAGTACCACTGCCACTAGGGCCTGCCCTACCGCCGGACATGCCGCCACCTGCACCACTGCCGGGATCATCACGTTTGCTGTGTGACCGCAAAACGCGATCGGAACTCGTCTTTGGCTCCTGTCGTGGTCCCCGTTGCTTCTTCTGGATCGCACTCGGCAGCCACTCCGGACTGCTCGGCACCCGGCGATGTTTTTTTCCAGTAGGTGTCGTGCTGCCTTCCGTCGTAGCGATTTGGTCCACCATGGAATGGAAATCCACCTCCCATGTAGCGCAAAGCTTGATGGCGGCTAACCGCTCGTCGTTTCCATGCTGCTGCGACTGTAAAGCCAGGACAGTAAAGGCAAGCAGTTGGCAGACCGCATTGCTGTAGATAGCATCACCGTCGACTTGGACTTCCCGCAATGGCTGTGCTAGGTGGTAGAACAACACCGTTGGATCGGACCAGTCAATCTGGAGAAACACAAAAGCGTCCCCATTGGCGAGACAGCCGTACTCGAGGCCTGCCTCGAGCATGTAATGGTATGTTTGGGTCAAGGCCGCCGCAGTAAGAAGCTCTGCGTAGTGCTGGGACTTTTCGGGGTCGAATTTTGGAGTCGTAGGCTTGTTGACGACGTCGTCTAGGATTCTCATAGGCCTGAGGCCCTTGTCGAGGTGAATCGTATGCAATCGACGCGGCGCTTTGTACTCAATCACATAGGCAACACTGTCCTCTTGATCGCCGCGCAGCACACACACTTGGTCGGTCAAAAGCTTCTTGTCTCGGGCTGCCTCTGTATTGTCCTTGGCATTGCGTAGGTTCTCTGCAGTTGTTTGGAACCGCACGCCGCCGTGTAGGTTGATGCCTTGACGTTCTGGCTGCAGGTCTTTCATCTGGTCTAGCACGATGCGTACAGGGTCCTGGACAGCATTGTTCTGGACAAACGTCAGATCCGCCTCACGGTAGACTTCTCGGCCCTGGATCCGACGGCCCAGCCCTTGCAAGAAGTTGCCCTTGCAAGAAGTTGACATTCTCAAAGAGGCGTGCATCGCGAGGAATGATGCGATCGATACGATCATTGGTCGCCTGCTGTATCTTGACAAAGTCATGCCATGGGCGGATGAGACGTGGGCAGTGCTTCTTGGACGGGTTCGTCGCAGGAGCCTTGGTAGTCAAGTATCCAGTCGTGTTGAGGACAACGTTGGGCAACACGTACTCCTGGCATGCCTTTAGATACTCTTTCAGAGTCGTATTCTGCGTCGCTTGCTCTGCTTGGTCGGCACGACGGGTTTCCTTTTCTCTAAGGCGTTTTTCCTCCTTGTAAAGGCGTTTTTCCTCCTTGTAAAGGCGTTTTTCCTCCTTGTAAAGGCGTTTTTCCTCCTTGTAAAGGCGTTGTTCCTTCTTGTAAAGGGCCTTGTAGTCGATTTTCGGGGCCATTGTGGTCGAGAAAGCAGAATGGTGTGATTGGAGTTGAAGAGAGGAAACAAAGTATTAATAGATGGATTGCCAAACGCTACTACTACTTGTAGGACGGCGTGGACCCACTTCGGACAAAACTATCCAAAATAAAGCACAGGCCACCCTGGGGACATTTCCACTGCATGATTAGGTAAACACCTATTTCCATACATCCAGACGCATTGCGCAGCGTTCTGGGCCGTGGTGCACGGGACTACGCTACCCAGCAACAACGCGGAGACCCCCGTCGCAGTCAGCCTAACCGGCCACGGCAGCGACGGAGGCACTCAACGCGGGGCTACAAGGGACACGCCTTCCCTACAGATACAGGCACAGTCGAATCTAGCCCCTTCGGACTAAATTCGATTTCATTTTAGCTTTCATCTCGCGCATATTTGTTTCATTTATCTCGCATTTATTTCATCTTGTTACCGCAAAAGGAAGGATCTACTATGGGAAAAGGGGGAAAATCTATAAAAACACACTCACCGACCGGAGGATAGGGACGCCCTATAAATGGCGGTGCTAAAACGGGTAACGCCCTGCCGTGACTTAGCGGCACTAGAAACCAAGATATAAAAAGGTTACCAGCGCGAACGGAGGCGACAGGAACCTTCCGACATGCCTTTTACAGGCTAGGTTTGTATACGGCGGAACACCCTACGAAGCACGGGTTTGTGTATTTGGGAACGTTTTAGCTTACATACGCCGGGACAGGCGGTAATAGAGCAGGAAGAGGAGAAAGCTGCGCTGCCAGTCTCTCCCCCTCTACTCCCTCAAAAGCAGGTCCCTACCCAGCCTCAGGCGCAACCACCACATGTACGAAATTGCTATATAGACTCTGTGATAGAAGCCTAGCATAGCACGCCCCATACCCCCTAGGAGGTCTGGAGGGCCTTCGGCCCTCCCCACGGCGTTAAACAATATCAATCAATCAATCAATCAGACGCATCGCGAGAATCCGCAAGCATGCATGTACAATTCAGCCAAGCAACATGTCTACCATTCCGCCAGCCAGCCGCCCCCATGGCCCATCGCAGCCTCTTGGGCTCGGCTTCTCGAGTGATCGTCAAAGATTATTCGGTGTCGATCATGTCATCCCGCCTCTGACTCTGTCTCGTCACCAACCCAACTGCCACAATGCACACGCCATTTGCGCGTAGCAATGTCTATAAGATTTCTCTATTCCCCCATCACCCGTGCGTTTTTCGTCCTTTCTGTTCTACCATTCCACTTCTTCCACCAGACACGATCCTTTTCGTTTCTGCGAACTGCACGTTTTCCCTTCTCCCATTTCCCCCATCTTACCACTTTACCACCTCACCACTTTACGGCAACGATAGCAGAGGCAGTTTAGCCGCGACCGCCACGACGTCTATGTTAAGGACGTGCATCGTGGGACCGTCTCCCCGCCGAGATACGCCTTATTATTCTAGAGCACGTCGCCCGTGCATACCGAGGCTCCACTTGGTATAAAACAAACGGTCAGCGCAATGGAACATACTCGACTTGGCTCGCTATGCGTCCGTCTCGCGCGAATGGCAGGTGTTTTTCGAGCGCCGGAGCTTTGCGTCTATTGCGCTATTTTACCAAGACGTTGCACCATTTTGCCGCGCCATGGAGCACTGTGCCGACCGACTAACGTACGTACGTCGGCTTCGGCTTACGATCCTATTGCCCGAGTACACCTGTAAGGAGTGTAGGACCGATAAAGACGCGGCTACTATAAAGCGGTACGTTTTGTTTTGCGTCCTAGTCCTGTTATACCTGTATACGTGTAACTAATAAACACTACTTAGTAATAACGTTGTGTTTACACGTTACCTATGGCCTTTATTAATTGCGCTTGCTGCATAAAGAACTTTAGGTAAGAAGAAGAGCGACTCTTTATATAACTTAACAGCATGTCCTGCGTTAGCACGTATAATAGAGCCGGTAGGATGTAGCTTAAACTAGGTGTTTTATTTATTAGCAATATAAAGCACGTTTACCGTAACGCTTAACTTATCTATCCGCATAGATTTTTCCCCCTTATAAATCTAACACATTTACTGTTTAGCACTAAAGATAAACGAAACTTTGTTAAGCACAGGTAAGAGGGCGGCTACTAAATGTCTTTACCTTTACAACTACCCGTAGCCTTCCGTCGTCTACTTAGTACGCGTCCGCTAAAGCTTAACGCAAACGGCCTAAACGGCGAGATAGAGACAGAGACAGAGACAGAAACAGAGACGGAAACAAAGACGGGGCGCGGCGAGCGGTATCGGTTACGTTATAACGCGCCGGTCGTCGCCATTGTGCGCAGACTGGTCATAGGCCGCAAATTCTACCGCGCCGTGCATCCGTCCACGCTGTCCTACCTGCTCCGCGTCTGCTTCCCGCGCGTGCAGAGTGTAGATCTGGAGCCGTGGCGGCCGGTGGATGCCGCCAACATTAACGCCCTGGAAGGCGGTTATTGCTCGCTGCTAGCCAATCTGCCGCCGTCTCTGCTCCGTCTCTCCATTTTCCTGGAGCACAATTGGGTCGTCCACTTGTTGGGTCCCGACACCGGCCCCTGCCATGACGCTCTGATCTGTCGCCGGCCGAGCCCACGGCTCGGCCGCCAGCTAGCAAAGAGCTGTGGCCATCTGGCCGTGCTCAACGTGGCGTTTTTGGTCGAGGTCGGCGACTTTTTCGAACAAGTCGCGCGCCTGCTCGCCGAGACGTGGCCGCAGCTGCATACCATTATCCTCACATCGTGCACGCTCCAACCGACTTCCCCCTCTGCAAGCATAACGCGGCTGCTGCTGGCGGCGGCGGCGGCAATGCCCATGCCGCCACTGCGGCAAATGGAGCTCTGGTTTGCCTACCGCGGCGACGCCTGCGCGTTTACCTTTGATGCGACGGGCTTGCGAATGCGCGCCACATGGCCAGTGGCACCAGTGCTCACGGCCGATGTGTTGCACGCGTGGCAGGACGTGTCCGAAAAATGGAATCGTACGAGTCTCCGTGTCACGACCGCGTCATGGGAGATCTCTCCCAGACACTTGTATGCCGGGCGCAGGTTGGTGCTCAATGGCGACATACTGATTAGAGAAGAGATGTTTGGGCAGTCCCACATAGACATGTGTTTGGAGAGACATATCGGCTGGAGATTTCTGTGATGGCGACATGCCTACTCGCTTTTGGCCGAAAAGTACCACGTTTTCATTCAAAACCAGGGAATTGCTATGGAGTATGGATGCACGCTCTTTCCCGCAGCGTCGGCACCACGGGGGCGCTCTCTTCTTTTACAAACGTACCTGCCGGATCGTGATAAGCACTTGCCTGAATCGCAATACGTAGTTTCCCGATCAACGCACATTGTACTAGAGAGTGTCCTTAAATACGGGAATAGGGACCAGAATAAATTACGTTAATGCCTAGCACTGCAAAATCATCAAGCCAGCAGCAATAGCAGCAGCCACAGCAACAGCAACATCAGCAGCATTAACAGCAACAGCAGCAGAAACAGCAACGGTAAAGCTGGCCTACTCGTGCTAGTTGTCTGGAATAATCTTTATGTTTACTGCTAGCCTTTATTTTTATAAGCTATAATATGTAGCAGTAATAGTAGTACTCCGTATACTTCTATTATCTTATGTCTGCCTTTACTTTTACATTTACCTTTACGTCGTAGTGCTATTACTGCCTACTTCTGCTCGTCGCTTACAGGTCTCTTTGTGCGAAATTATAGCGTATAATATGGTTCGGCCAATAGTGATGCATGTCGTAGACTTGGCCAATGTACATTTTTCCTTATTAGTAAAAATTACGACTAATAGCAAAAAACAGCAGTACAAATAGCAACGCTCAAAAAGAAAAGCACTATTAACATACAAATAGCAGTGTGTGCCTCTTGCACATCTTTTTCCACTGCTCCTTCGACAGCGGTGGCTTGGACACATGAAGATTAAGTCAGCGTCGGACTCTCTAGAGATGCCTCTGACGCGGTGCGCTTTCGCCCGCTCGGAAGAGTCGACAAGGCTGTGGTCGAGCTTGGTGGAGAGGGAAGCAATGGTACAGTTGCCTCTTTGGACGCATTTGTCTCTGCAGGCAGTGTCGTTGAAGAAGCGTTATCGACATACCCTGGTGCACCGTCGTCTTCCTCCACACCGTTGACGTCTCTCGCCACGAGTTCTCTCCAGACGGGACGCTCTTCGTTTCCACAGATTGGCTGCCAGCAGACCAGTGTCTTGTCCTCAACTGCACGCTTCAGCGTCTCTGGATTGTCCAGACTACGGTGCCCGCCCGAACTCCAGCTCCCCCGCCCGGTCCTGCACCTCTTGCTAGCAGAGCGCACAGGGCATGGATATTTCGCCTCCTACCATGTGCGCTTCCACCCGCAGGGGGACTTCACCGCAGACTGCCGGTGCGGGAGCCCTAAGGAGCCCGGCCACCTCGTCGAGTGCCGGCCGACCCGCGAGCGATGGAACGCCCGGGCCGGCCTGCACAGACTCCCCAAGGTCCCCCGGGACCCACGCGGCCCGCCGGACCCGGTTCCTCTCCCGGCTGCTCAAACAGCCGGACTTCTTTTCTCTTTTTGTGTCTTGCTCTTTTCTCCGGCGGCCCCCGGCCGCCACCCCCCCATAGGTATCACCCTGTGCCCGGGCGGCGTTGTAGCGCCGCCCAGGGACCTCGTCGACGGCCGGCTCAAAGAGCAGGCTACAAGGCAAGTGCGTCAGCACAAGTCACCAATCCCCGCCAGCCCGCAGCTGATGCCGTCGTTCTGTAGCGGCAAGTCCTCGGGCGCGGTCCTCACGCTAGCACGGATGCCGTGACGGAGAAAGAAGTCCAACAAAGTTGGGTCCAGACGTGTCGCCAAGCCCAGCGGATCGAGAACCACCAAGGTGTAGTCGCGCGGCCAGGAAGGCAAGGCATCAAGAGAAGCCCAGAGGATGGCCACAATCCAGTGCTTCTGCTCCACCTCGTGAATCGGAAGAACAATGTTGTCGTACCGGACGAGGTCCTTTTCCCACGTGTCGCACGGTGTGTTGTGTAGAAGGGAGACAAGGAACGGGTTGAAAAAGAAGCAGCCCTTCCTCGGGTGTTCTCGGCCCACCATCTCGAAGCCAAAGTGGATTGCCTCGTCATTGAGCTTGCCCCTGAGCAATGTTTCGGCGTCGTTTCCCCGCAAAAGACAAAGGTTGTTCTCTACGGCAGGCTCAAAGGTCCACTCGGTTCGGTTAGAGCTGGTCGGTGTCGTCGGGGCTGTGATGTTGTGTGGCAAAGGCGTCGAGCAAGACGCGGGCTCTTTGCTCTGTGCGATTGGGCTGTCGTGTGTGCTTGACTGCGTCCCTACAGGAGACTGTGTTAGGCTGCGTCTCTCTCTCTCTAACTTTGTGCTCGTACCTTGGTCTAGGCTGGTCTCTTCATCGTCTGTGCCGTTTGTCTTGGGAGGGCGGAAGAATGCAAACAACAGACTTTTTCACATAGTCAATGTCCCACGCCGCCTTCCGACCCTCTATCCTGTCTTGAAGAAAGCCAAGGGAATCCTGTACAATGGATCTGATCACATGGACGACAAGGAAGCTTGTTGCTACCGGATCGTGCGCAGTCTCAGTGTACGAGAAAAAGGTCATCCTCTCCGGCCAGCCCGGACATAGCGCATCTCGCGAAAGACCAAACAGATGCCACTTCTTCGCACTCGCGCGGCAGTCTGCCATGGCCGCGTACCACCACTTCTGGAAGCGGTAAGGCGCGGTGAGGAACCTCCAGTAGCGACTGTCGATGCTCCTCTCACACAAGCTCTGGATGCTGTTGTTGGAAAACAACACCCGTGACACCAGGACATCCGAGGAGGCGGGTTGGGCGAAATGCCACACGCAAAAGTTGATTGCGGTACCTTTGAGCAGCGAATGCGAGGCGTGCAGAAGCTGCACTTTGCCAAAAAGGTCATTTGCTGCTTGCGCTTTGTTGCTATCGCATCGCATAGTAGACCGTGTTTTTCGAACACAAATTGTTGCCTGGTCTTTTTTCGATAGGCCCGAGACGTCCTGCAGAGGCTGCAACGCCTCAACGTCATCCAAGTGCTTTCGGACTTGCTGCAGGTGTCTCAACTGGAGTCCGTTTCTGCGTCGATTCTTGTGCCAGTCGTCGTAGAGTGCGCGGTTCGCAAGAGGAGCAAAATCGTGCCAGCTGATTCGTCGCGAAATAGCCCGCAGCTGTTTAGCGAATTTGCTTCCACGGGAGTGCCATTGTTCATCCTCGACAATCTGTCTGCCCCATTGCTTCACAACTCTGCGCAACGGCAGCCATTTGTCCAGCGCGCTCCTTTCATCTCGTGACAGGTTGGTGCCCTCTCGACGAATGACCTTGACGGCGCCACGTGCGGCAATGTCTCCGATGGATGTTGCAAGCGTTGAAACGGCGTCGTTTGGGCTCCTGTGGTTGGGTGAGTCTTCTGCCAGTGCTTACCGCGTGGTGGTCCTTTTAGGCCCCCCCCCCCCCCCCTTTCCTTCCTGATCGTTACACCCCACATCACCACTTCAAAGTGTGAGTGGGGTGTGAGCTAGGCTTACAACGGCCCTGTCCAACACTACAAAATGTAGACAGGACTCGGAAAGATACCTACGGAGTACCTACGGAGTAGATGATGCTCCAGGGGCTGAGACATGTACCCACAAAATACCGAAAACAGGCACTTTAACACCTGGCACAAGAGTTATCCCTAGACCATGCACCCTTGCAATTAAAAGTATTAGCGGTTTACAGATATATATTGGCTATACAAACTACAAGCTGCCGCTGCTTACGTGCATATTATCACAGGCTAGACAGCCTAAGGAGCCTAAGGTCTTAAGAGCCTAGGATCTTAAGAGTAGAACAAGAGAATAGCTGGCGTTTTAGCCTAAGGGCAGTGAAATTCCCTTTGTCTAGGCTGCCTATCTTAGGCTACCTACGTTAAAGCCGAAAATTTACCTAGGCAACTGCGCATTTAACGTACAGGGCGCTCTTGCCTACGGAGTTTAGGGAGTGGCACGTAATTTATAGGGCGCTTTGGCCACTGCGTCCTTAGCTAGGTTTTAGTAGCCTAAAGTAGGGTTTCGAGCGTAAACGCGTCGTGCATTTTCGCGACTCTGCACAACAACGATAACGAGCAGCGAGAGACGGCCAACGACGGACACTATAAGCACGACAACGAAGGAATGGTAACGGTCGTCATGCGAGGGATTGATCGTTTTCTTAGGCTGTAGCAGAGGCGAACGAGCGGCAATTGGACGGGCCAAAGGTGGTTCTAATGAGCCTAAATTGCGGCGCACTCTGACGGCCTTCTGAGTGCGTCGACCAGGGGACGTGGGCTCGAACGTGATGAGCTTGCAGCCGGCGGGAGAGACGGGAGTGACGACGGCGGTGCTGCGTCGGCGGAGCAGCACGGCGCAGACGGCGACGCCCACGACGACAAGGACGTCGACGATGATGAGCGCGACCGCGTCGACGCCGACGGCGACAGCGGTGGCGACAGCGGTGGCGACACCTGTCGCGACGGCGACGCCGACGCCGGGCATCTCGGCCGAGGCGCTGCGGAAGGCGCTGGACGAGGGCACGCTGGTGGACCGGTTCCAGTGGGCGCTGATGCGGGACGACGGCCGACAGGCGCTGATTGGAGCGCGGCTGGAGAGCGCGCAGCTGGTGCGGCTGTTTGGGCTGGGGCTGCCGCCGACGCTGCGGCTGATGCTGATGAACGCGCTGGGCGACCGGGCGTGGTACCGGGCGCTGCCGGCGGCGGAGCGGACGGCGGTGGAGGCGCGTTTCCACGGGCGACCGGGCGAGAGCGTGGTGACAGAAACCAAACGGCCAGTTTTCAAGGCGCGACGGACGGGCCGGCCGACCTTTTCGCCGGCGGCGGAGACATCGCCCAAGGCCAAGGAGCGTGCGGCCGAGCCGCGGGCGGCAGGAGCCCCAACTGGAGCCCCAACTGGAGCCCCGGCTGGAGCCCCGGCTGGAGACAAGACGGCCAGTGTGCTGCCGCCGCTGGCACCGGGGAAGCGGGCGCGGTCGCGGTCTCGGTCGCGGTCGGGCAGCGCGGAGCCGCGGAAACGACGACGGTCGCCGGTGGTGACGGTGTCGTCGCCGAGCGTGATTGAGATTGAGGACGACTCGGATGAGAGTGGAGAGGCGGCGGACGTGACGGCCAGGCCAGCCGCGACAGCCACGGCCCGAGCGACGTGGCTCTTGCGCACGCCGAGCGGCCGACGTTACGACATGTGGCCGTCCGAGGGTGCGGACAAGGACAAGAACGAAAAGACTGACAAAGACGACAAAGACGACGGCCCCGAGGAGACGGGCGGCGTGCTGCTGCCCGACGGCTACAAGGCCAGCGGCCCCGCGGCGACGCCGTGGATCTGTCCGCTGCGCACGTGTCGAAAGGGCTTCGCCATGATGGCGCGTCTCGGCCAGCACTTTGCCGACAGCCACCGCGTGCTGCTCAACGACAATGGCGACGGCAGCCTGTCCGAGGTGCCGACAGCGCGGCCGCCGAGCCTGCGGCGGGGGCGCGTCGTGTCGCGGACGCCCCTGCACAGCGCCGTGGCGACGCCCGAGAAGAGTCTACAGAAGCAAGCCAGTCCCAGCCAGGGCCTTTTGCAGAGCCTTTCGCAGAGCCTTTCGCAGAGCCTGTCCCAAAGCCAGAAACGCAGCCATCGCACGGCGAGCCAGGCCGAGCGCCGCCTCCTCCGCGGCGAAATCATGGCGACCCCGTCGGGCCGCGAGTACTCTGCGATTCCGGGTACGTCCCCCCCATCTCTCTCTTGAGGGCGAGCACCCCCCATCTAACCCCCAGCAGCCGATATTCCGTCCGAAAACGGCCCCAGCGCCTTTGGCGTGCTCCTCCCCGACGGCTACTGCGCGTCCACGTTCCCCGGCCACCCGTGGATCTGCCCCGTGCGGACGTGTCGCCGCGTCTTTCGACACGTGCCCAACCTGGGCGCGCACTTTACGGTAGGAGAGAGTCTGCAAGACGACGAGAAAAAAAGAAGAAACATGGATGCTGACTCAGCAGCGCCAACACCGCCGCCGGCTTCTCAACGACAATGGCGACGGCACGCTGTCCGAGATTGGGCACCACGAGGGGGCGCGTGGCATTGTGGTGTCGCAGAAGCGGCGGGCGGCGGCCGAGCTGGAGGCGCTAGCGACGCCGTCGATCCCGGCGGCGGCCGCAGGCGAGGCCGGCGAGACGGCAGAGCCAGCGGACGCTACAAAGGCCAAAGCGCGCGAGACGTCCAAAACCGCCGAAACCACTGAAACCGCCGAAACCGCCGAAACCGCCGAAACCGCCAACACCGCCAACACCGACCCCGACCCCGATGCGGAGGCGGCCGCCACCAGCGCGTCTCCGCCGGCCGCGTCGCTCCCCTCGACGCCCACGTGGGACCATGTGCAGCCGCTGCTGGTCAAGCACAAGACGGGACCGATGCCGCACCGGGGCTACGTGCCGCAGTTTGCCCAGCTGCCGCGCGTGCGGGACATGCGCTGGAACGTGCAGTGGACCGGCCGCCACCCGTTTAGCGACTCGCTGCCGCGCGACGTGTCCAGCGTGATGCTGCAGCTGACGGGCGAGCTCAACCGGCAGCCGTGCCGCCACTGCCGCCAGGGCCGCGGCCCCTACGACGGCTGCGTCATTGTGGCGGCGGCCGCGCCCGTCGAGCTGCACGCCGCCATCCGCTGCTGCGCCAACTGTCTGTACCACTGCGGCCAGGCCTACTGCTCGCTGCAGCCGGCGCTGCGCGACCGCTTCGGCGTGCTCTTTCCAGACGTCAACCTCGACGCCGAGTGTCGTCGCCTCGGCCTGGCGCCGTTTGGCGTGGTCGTGGCCGACGAGGAGGGGACCATGACGGCGGCGGCGGCCGCCGCCTCTTCGACACCACCGCCCGCGTCGTCCGTGTCTGCCCGCCCCTCTGCCCGCCCCTCGACCCGCCCCTCGACCCGCGCCGCCTCGCTCGACCGCCCGTTGGCCGCCTATCTCGACTCGCTGCCCGGCCGCCGCTCCGAACGCATCGCCGCCAAGGAGTCGCTCGAGATGGCCGGTGTCGGTCCGACTCTGCGCAGTCGCTCCGCCGACACACTTACCGTCCCGGGGGTCCCGTTGGTCTCGTTGGTCGCAGTGACCCCAGCGACCCAAGTGACCCCAGTGGCCCCCTCCCAAGTCGACACCGCCCCCCCCTCCTCCCAGTCCTACCCCGACACCCCCCCCGAGATGGAGGACTGGGAGGTCGCCCCCGGCCGTGTCGAGGTCGCCCGCGCCGCCCGTCCCGGCGCCGCTGCCCGCGTCGAGAGCATCGCCTACTCCAATGCCTACCTCACCACGTCCAACCCCATGATCCACATCGACCACAGCCTCTCCTTTTGCGTCCAGGTCGTCCGCCCCGGCGCCACGCTCGCCTACGACGCCGACCCCACCGCCACCCACGTCTGTTCCTTGGCCACCGGCAAGCTGCGCGTCCGCGTCGACGACGCCGAGTTTTTGCTCGGGCCGCACGGCATGTTCCACGTCCGCCCGGGGCAGCGCTTCACGGTGCAGAACCGCCTGTACGTGGATGCCTACCTGCACATTTCGGCCATGCGCAATTTGGCGTCCGACTTTTGAGGGCGGCCACGTCCTCCTGCTGGGTCCGTGGGCGCTTTGCCAAAGTCTCAAAAATCTCAAAAATACTAATAGAATTAAATGGCAAAACGTACAAGTACTCCTTCCGTATTTGTAATTTCCCCGCACCTCGGCTCCATCTCCGCGTTCGCCTGCACTCTGCCGACGCCGCGCCGGGCTGGCCTGTAGTTTATCGCGAATCCGTCCATCCGTCTATCCGTCTGATCCGTCGACTCTGTGCCGCTCCGTGCCGCGTCAGCTCGTCCGATCGCTTTTAGACCGGCTGTCATGTCGGTCTTTTGAGCCTGGTCCATCTCGTTCGCTCGCCTCTCTTTTTCTTTTTCTTTTTCTCCTTCTCCCCTCTCGTCCCCTCTTTTCTTCTTCTCCCCTTTCCTTCTACCTCTCGTCCCCTCTTTTCGTCTTCTCCCCTTTCCTTCTCCCTCTCGTCCCCTCTTTTCTTCTCACCCACCATGGCCCCCACCAAAACCGCCATCGTCACCGGCGGCGCCAGCGGCATCGGCCACGCCATGGCCGCCTACCTTGTCAGCCGGGGCGACTTTGCCCACGTCGTCGTCTTTGACGTGGCCACCCAGACGGCCGGCGCCGCTGTGGCCGCCAAACTGGCCACCCCCACCTGTGCCGTCCGCTACCTCCACTGCGACGTCTCCTCGTGGTCGGCCCAGGTCGCCGCCTTTGCCGACGTCTTTGCCCACTGCGGCGGCCGCATCGATGTCGTCATGGCCAACGCCGGCATCTCCGAGAAGGGCGCCTCGAGCCTGCTGAGCACCGGCGACGGCGACGAGCTGGTCGAGCCGTCGCTGCGCACGCTGGACGTGAACCTCAACGGGGTGATTTATTGTTCGTTGTCGCTTGTTTTCCTTTTCCTTTTCCTTCTCCCTCTCCCTCCCTCTCTCCCTCTCCCTCCCTCTCTCCCTCTCCCTCCCTCTCTCCCTCTCTCATCTCTACTCCCCCCTCTCCCCCCTCTCCCTCTCCTCCACATTTTCGACCTCGACCTCGATCGCGCAAGCACGGCACGATTGAAATAGACCGAACGCGAACTCGCTCTCCACGGCCCGACTGCCAGATCGCCCGACGACCGACGTGCAATCCGAGCTTCCAGCTGTCTGTCTGCCTCTTCCGCCTCCTCGACGTTGCTATGCCCACCTCGGCGCCCGGCCGGAGGTGACAATGCCCAGACATGATCCCACTTCACGCGTCGGCTCCTTTACGAGCTCCTCGACCGACAGCGGCCGGTCCAACGCCACGGTGAGGCCGACGACCGCCAAACCGCCCTTTTCGCTCAGCAACATACCGGCCGAGCTCCATAGCGTTATGCATTCGTCGTCCATCAGCTCGCGCCGCGGTCCACCCTCGCGTCTGCAGATGGACGAACATGGCCACGCCCGCAGGTCCGTCGGACTGGCGCGCTGTTGTGCCCCCTCCCCCCCCTTGCGAGTGTCCCCACTGACGCCTCCTGCAGACACAGACACTCCGTCCCCCGAGAAGACTCCCCGGTGTCGCCCACCTCGACGACGGCCGGCCAGCGAGGCTCTGTCCTGTTGCCATCCCCCATCGCGGTGGCGGCCGCGGCGCTGCGTGACAACCGAGGCGACTTTGTCAATTACCGTCACGACCTGGCCGCCATCGAGAGCGGCAGCGGTAGTGGTGGTGGTGGTGGCAGCGGCAGTGCGCCACCGACCCGCCACGGCGCGTCTGCGGGCGTCCCCAACCTCCACCAGGTGGCGCCCTGGCTGGTCTCCAACAGCAGCAGCAGCGGTGGCGGCGTGCCGGCGCCGCCCTCCTCGGCGGGCAGCGGCCTGCCGCAGACGACGTTTTACGACGACTCGAGCGAGAACGTCTCCATGGCGTCGCCGTTGTCCCCCCCCCTCCGCTCCGCCAGCGCCCGACAGACGTCTGTCTCGGTCCCCGGTCTGATCGGCAGCGAGTCGTCGGACGGTTTCTACAACAACGACGAGCGCCGTCCGTCCATTGCCAGCGTGGCCACGGCCAGCAGCCAGGGCTCCCGCGCGAGCGACCGTCGCGGCGGTGGTCTCCGCAAGCTGCAGGGCTTCTTTGGCGAAGAGAATCCCGGCCGCGAGTCCGAGACCAGCCTGAACACGGCCGGCAAGGAGCGGCGCTCCCACAGCCACAGCCACAGTCGTGCGCACCGAGACCGCAACTTTTCCAATGCCACCGACCACACCCGCGAGGCCTCGCCCACGTCGTCCCGCCCGCGTACTCCAGTGCCGGCGCCCGAGGTCGTTCCGTTTCTCTACCAAGAGGCCAATGTGCGTTGCGTGGTTGCGTGGCTGCGTGGTTGCGTGGTTTGCGAGCCGCTGTCTCGAAGCTAATCCTTGCAGGACATTGTCAGATATGGCGAGGCGCCCGTCCGGAACACGCTCAGCGGCCCCGATCGCGACCGCTATGTCACCGACTCCCTGTCGCAGAACCCGCCCAAGACGTCGTCGTCCTCCCGGTCCGGCCACTCGATCGCCCACATACCGCACGCCCACCATCGCCACAACAAGAGCGGCGACGATCCGCGCAGCCTGCGGCCGACACTCAGCCGAGAAGAGTCTATTGTCAGCATGCGGGACCGCGCCACTCCCTCCTTCTCCACGGCCCGGTCTCGTGCCCAGAGCCCGACGCCGAGCGGCCACAGCGGCCACACCCTCTTTGGAGCCAAGACCGGCAGCATCGCCGAAGGCCAGATCTCCCCCGGGGCTCACCCACACAAGAGAGGCCTGCTGGGGCGGCTGCGGAGACACAAGGACAAGGACGAAGGCGGCGGCCCCGGCAGCGGCAGCCACAACGGGTCTGCACAGCCCAAGTTCGGCTCCTACTCGTCCCATAGCCTGTCGACGCGGCCCTCCCGCCAGGACCTGCCCCGGGCGGACGCCGGGCCGCACCTCTTCGGCACCGACCTTCCCCAGCGTTATTACGGCGACCACGACATGGCGCCGAGCCGACAGGGCACCGCCTCGCGGCAGACGACCTTTAACAACAAGTTCCCGTTCTCCAAGAAAGCCAGGTCTCACCTCCACGGCGACGAGCAGGAGGAGATGATTGGGCCGACGGACCGCGCCGACGGGGGCACCCGTTTCTTCCTCGACACGAACCTCGACAACATGGACGGCATTCTGGGCCGCCCGCTCCCCCTCACGCCCATGGACGTGGATTTCCTACGCGGTGCCGAGGCGGAAAAGCCCGGCTCGGCGGGACGGGTCAACCACTACTACAACAAGAATGCGCGGAACAGCACGGGCAACGGCGTGGCGACGAGCCCAAGCCCCCCCGGCGGCAAGCCCGGCGATCCCGGCGGTCCGAACGGGGCCTGGAATGCGCCGGACAGCTGGGCGGTCCGTCGGATGGCGGACGAGCACTTTGGGCCGGAAACGGAAGACTACGGCGGCCCGCTGCGGCCGGAAGAAGGCGCGGTGACGTACTGCATCCGCGTGTTCAAGAACGACGGCACGTTTGCGACGCTGCCGATGACGCTGAACGCGACGGTGCAGGACATGATCGCGGTCATGGCCAAGCGGGTGTTCACAGAGAGCCAGAACTACCAGATCGTGCTGAGACGGCACGACCTGATCCGCATCCTGGGCCCGGCCGAGCGGCCGCTGCAGCTGCAGAAGCGGCTGCTGCAGCAGGTCGGCTACGAGGAGCGCGACCACCTGGGCGACCTCGGCCGCGAGGACAACAGCTACCTGTGCCGGTTCCTCTTTCTGACGGCGCACGAGAGCGACTTCCGGCCGACGGTGGACATTGGGCTGGGCCGGATGCCCAAGCTGAACCACATTGACCTCTCGGGCCGCAACCTGATCACGATCCCCATCAGCCTGTACAAGAAGGCGAGCGAGATCACGTCGCTGAACCTGTCGCGCAACCTGTCGCTGGACGTGCCGCGCGACTTTGTGCAGTCGTGCGTCAACCTGCGCGACATCAAGTTCAGCAACAACGAGGTGCGCAAGCTGCCGCCGAGTCTCGGCCGGGCCAGCCGGCTGACGTTTCTGGACGTGTCCAACAACCGGGTCGAGAACCTCGACCACGCCGGGCTCGAGGAGATTGTCGGCATCCTGAAGCTGAACCTGGCCAACAACCGGCTCAAGCAGCTGCCGCCGTCGTTTGGGGCGTACCGCTCGCTGCGCCAGCTCAACATCTCGTCCAACTTCCTCGACCAGTTCCCCGGCTTCCTCTGCGACCTCGAGAGCCTGATCGACCTGGACCTGAGCTTCAACCTGATCGACTCGCTGCCGGCCGAGGTGGGCAAGCTGCGCAACCTGGAAAAGTTTGTCATCACCAACAACCGGCTCACGGGGGTGCTGCCGGGCAGCGTGTCGCAGCTGGAGAGCCTGCGCGAGCTGGACGTCAAGTACAATGCCATTACCAACATTGACGTGATCTCGGTGCTGCCCAAGCTCGAGATCCTGACGGCCGACCACAACAACATCTCGCAGTTTGTCGGCAGCTTTGAGCGGCTGCGCGCGCTCAAGCTCAATGCCAACCCGATCACGCGGTTCGAGATCACCAGCCCGCTGCCGACGCTCAAGCTGCTCAACCTGTCCAACGCGCAGCTGGCGAGCGTCGACGACTCGTTCAACAACATCCGCAACCTCGAGCGGCTGCACCTGGACAAGAACTACTTTGTGTCGCTGCCGAGCCAGATCGGCAACCTCGGCCGGCTCGAGACGTTTAGCATCGCCAGCAACTCGGTCGGCGAGCTGCCGCCCGAGATCGGCTGTCTGATGGAGCTGCGGGTGCTGGACGTGCGCGGCAACAACATCCGCAAGCTGCCGATGGAGCTGTGGTGGGCCAACAAGCTGGAGACGCTCAACGCGTCGTCCAACGTGCTGGACAACTTCCCCAAGCCGGCCTCGCGGCCGCCGCAGGTCCCGGGCGACCCGCCGGCCAAGGACTCCTTGTCGAGCGGCGGCGGCGGCGGCGGCGCCGGCGCCGGCCGCCTCAACAGCACCGTGGGCACGCTCTCGTCGACGCCGAGCTCCGAGGAGCTGAGCGTGGACGAGTCGCGGCGGCCGAGCCAGGCGTCGAGCACGCTGCTCAGCGTGGGCCCGTCGCCGGTGCCGTCGGGCCCGGACCGCAAGAGCTCGGTGGTGTCGGTGTACGGCAAGGGCGGGCGCAAGACGTCGGTGGTGTCGCGCAGCACGGTGCACACGAGCGGCACGGCGACGCCGACGGCGACGCTGGGCTCGCGCAAGGACTCGGGCCTGTCGTCGCGCATGACCAACACGTTTGCGGGCTCGCTGCGCAACCTCTACCTGGCGGACAACCAGCTGGACGACGAGTGCTTTGAGCAGCTGGTGCAGCTGGGCGAGCTGCGGGTGCTCAACGTGTCGTACAACGAGATCACGGACATGCCGCAGCGGTCGATGACGAGCTGGCCGCAGCTGGTGGAGCTGTACCTGTCGGGCAACGAGCTGACGACGCTGCCGGCGGACGACCTGGGCGAGTACAGCATGCTGCAGGTGCTGCACATGAACAACAACAAGTTTACGAACCTGCCGGCGGACATCTCGCGGGCCAAGAAGCTGGCGGTGCTGGACTGCGGCAACAACTCGCTCAAGTACAACATCTCCAACGTGCCGTACGACTGGAACTGGAACCTCAACCCGAACCTGCGGTACCTGAACCTGTCGGGCAACCGGCGGCTGGAGATCAAGCAGACGGCGTACGGCGGGACGGCGCGGTCGGCGGAGAACTACACGGACTTTAACCGGCTGCAGACGCTGCGCGTGCTGGGGCTGATGGACGTGACGCTGACGCAGCCGAGCGTGCCGGACCAGAGCGAGGACCGGCGGGTGCGGACGTCGGGCTCGATGGCGGGCTTTTTGCCGTACGGCATGGCGGACACGCTGGGCAAGAACGAGCACCTGTCGACGATCGACCTGATCACGCCGCAGTTCAGCACGAGCGACGGCAGCAAGCAGGACATGCTGCTGTGCCTGTTTGACGGGCAGGCGCTGTCGTCGGGGGGGAGCAAGATTGCCAAGTTTCTGCACGAGAACTTTGGGCGGGTGTTTCTGGCGGAGCTCAAGCTGCTGAAGCCGAAGCTGGGCGAGGTGGTGGAGGACGCGCTGCGGCGGGCGTTTCTGACGCTGAACAAGGACCTGGTGACGAGCTCGATCCAGGCGGACGACCGGCTGCCGCTGTCGACGACGGCGCCGGTGCACCGGGGCTCGATCGCGCCCATGGTGATCACCAAGGAGGACCTGAACTCGGGGGGCGTGGCGACGGTGGCGTACCTGCAGGGGCAGGAGCTGTACGTGGCCAACGTGGGCGACGCGCAGGCGATGCTGATCCAGAGCGACAGCTCGCACAAGATGCTGACGCGCAAGCACGACCCGGCGGAGCCGAGCGAGCGGTCGCGGATCCGGGACGCGGGCGGGTGGGTGTCGCGCAACGGGCGGCTCAACGACATGCTGGAGGTGTCGCGGGCGTTTGGGTACGCGGAGCTGATGCCGGCGGTGATGGCGGCGCCGTACGTGACCAAGTGGACGGTGCGGGAGCAGGACGAGACGGTGGTGATCGCGACGCGGGAGCTGTGGGAGTACCTGACGCCGGGGCTGGTGGTGGACATTGCGCGGCAGGAGCGCGGCGACCTGATGCGGGCGTCGCAGAAGCTGCGGGACCTGGCCATGGCGTACGGGGCGAGCGGCAAGATCATGGTGATGATGCTGAGCATTGCGGACCTGAAGCGCAAGGCGGAGCGGTCGCGGCTGCACCGGGGCCAGAGCATGTCGCTGTGTCCGTCGGGGCTGCCGGAGGAGGCGCAGTTTCTGCCGACGCGGCGCGGCAAGCGGACCAAGGGCGAGGTGCTGGACTCGACGCTGCAGCGGCTGGACGCCGAGGTGCCGGCGCCGACGGGCATGATCTCGATTGTGTTTACCGACATTAAGAGCTCGACGAACCTGTGGGAGACGTACCCGGCGGCGATGCGGTCGGCCATCAAGCTGCACAACGAGGTGATGCGGCGGCAGCTGCGGTACATTGGCGGCTTCGAGGTCAAGACGGAGGGCGACGCCTTTATGGTGTCGTTTCCGACGGCCACGTCGGCGCTGCTGTGGGCCTTTGCCGTGCAGCTGCAGCTGCTCGAGGTGCAGTGGCCGACGGAGATGCTCAACTCGCCGTCGTGCCAGGAGGTCATGGACAAGGACAACAACGTCATCTTCCGCGGCCTGTCGGTGCGCATGGGCATCCACTGGGGCGAGCCGCTGTGCGAGCCGGACCCCATCACGCGGCGCATGGACTACTACGGGCCCATGGTGAACAAGGCGTCGCGCATCTCGAGCGTGGCCGACGGCGGCCAGATCACCGTGTCGTCCGACTTTGTGTCCGAGATCCAGCGCTGTCTGGAGACGTACCAGGAGTCGCCGAGCGGCAGCATCGGCAGCGAGGATCCGCTGGGTCTGGACGGCGTCGGCGGCGGTGTAGGCAGTGTCGGCGGCGGCGGTGGCGGCGGTGGCGGTGGCGGTGGTGGCGGTGGCGGCGGCGGCGGCCTGCTGACGGTGCCGGTGTCGGACGACGACATGTTTGCGCAGATGATCCGCAAGGAGCTGCGCGCGCTGTCGTCGCAGGGCTTCGAGGTCAAGGAGATGGGCGAGGTCAAGCTCAAGGGCCTGGAGAACCCCGAGTTTGTCTACTCGCTGTACCCGCACGCGCTGGCCGGCCGCATGGACGCCCACCAGCACCACGAGCGGCGGGCGGCCGCGGTGGCGGCCGCCTCCCAAGAGGCCGAGGGACAGGCGGTGGCGGCAGCGGCGGCGGCAGCAGCCGCGGCAGCCG